>JAHWFP010118778.1:0-19970 GCA_023313725.1 Lithobius niger | reverse complement strand
GAAGGAAATCAACTGAAACCTCCAGGGCAGAAAAAGGAATTTAATAACTGAACCCGGCGCACAAGCAAAGAATTTCATTTTACCCTTAGGCCAAACGTGGCTCTGCAGCCACAACGCTTCCTCCAATGGTTTTCCCAAATATGCTCCAAAATTTAACATGCGTCATTGTTTCTCCAGTTGATGTAACTTTGGCATCTAGAAACGTTCGACCGTTTTATTCAAGTCAAAGAGAAAATGCCTTTTCGTAAAGGGACCAATACGCTCCTAAAGATGAGGAATTCCAGATTCTAGCAAAGAATCGCTATTCTTAAAAATAGGTAAATAGACAAACATCCTTGTAAATAATAAAAAGGCAAGTCCCTAAACAAGGATATAAGGAAAATCGTACAGCATAACAGTTTAGTAAAGTAAGATTATCGTTTCCTGCACCCCATTCGAATCAGGGTCATGTTACTCGAATATAGCACACAAGCATAAAAAGGCGCCAGAAATGTGTCTACACGGAGTCACGTTAATTTTGGGATTTTCTTAAATGCTGATCCGTGTGTGGGATCCAGCATTACAGTAACTCCGGATTCTTATTTTGCTTTAAAAGTGTCTGTAATAATCTCAAATTGTGGTAACACGGAGTTACCGTAACTCTTGATTTTTTTCTGAACTACGGACGTCTGCAAGGGAACTGTACGTTACCATAAATAACGTCCCAGCCTCTCTCGCTGCGGCTATACATACAACATCAGAAACCGCACCCATACTATCGTCAAATTAGACAAGAGTTAGGATAACTCCGTGTTACCACAATTCCGGATTATTTCGAACAGTTTTAAAGCAAATTAAGAAACCGGAGTTACTGTAATTCCGGTCCCCACTCTCAGGTCAGTATTTAACAAAAATCCCAGAATTAACGTGACTCCGTGTCGATACAAGTCCGTGCCCCAATGCGAACTGGTGGATCAGGTTTCTAACAAATCAGACATACTGCCAGTATTGATGCACCCACTAGTCAACTGATCGAGTGGGTACATAGAGACAATGAGTCTGTAAGCTGATGGAGTGCCCGTTCACCTATTTGAATACAGGTTGTGTCTTCCGCTTGAAACGTAAAGAGCACAAAGACAGCTTTCTGACGTTAGTAGTGCTAAGAGTAACTCTCAACTGGAAGAGCCCCATGCTACGTAATCTAGTTTATATCTAAAGTGCACAGGACAGCGAAGAACACCAAAGTGTCACTACCCACCCAGCCCAATTACAGATAATCGATTGTATGTTTTCGACAGCAGAGCACCTTGTTGATATCCTAGATGGTTACAAAAACAATGGCGGCCGTCGATTAAAGCCGCTCCCTCCAGGAAGATGTATCCGATCATAAAATACCTGCAGGACTCAAGATAAGCTGCGGCCACAATAACAAATTGGCCTGGTGGCTGACGGCGTTTCACAGATTAAAAACAAGGGAAAAAAATTTAAAAAAGACTATTTACTAGAGTATGGTAACGTCAGAAGGACCGGACCGTCTTAAAAATTTGTGAAAGTCACATATTTTACGTTTATGCCAGCAACCCAGGTAAGGACGCCTCAACAACATAACCAGACAGAGAGTTCCAAACATTCACCATGCGATTAGCAAAGAAAAACTTTCTACATTCAGGCCTTGCCCGAGCGACAAGCAGCTTTTATGAGTGGCCACGATCACCTTCACTCAAAGTATAAAAAAAAAAAAAAAAAAAAAAAACCTAGAGGGAAATAAACGTGACTACAAACAATTTGAAATGTTAAAGTCAAGTCTGCCACAAGACGGCGATGTTCCAATGATTCTAGGTTAAGGACTGCCAAGCGTTCGGGCGTAGAATTTATTTTTCTTCCCAAACAGGTATTTGGTGAAATTTTGCTGAACAGAAGTAACATTGTCAATACCTCCCAATAAGAGTCGACTCACATATACCAGGACTGGTCTCACAAACACCTTAAAAGCCAAGGTTAATAATTTAACATTGCCAGATAAGGAAGTATACGTATAATCATAGCCAAACACTGCCTTGCTTGCTTAACAATTTGGTTGCGATGAGTAGTAAATGTCAAATCTGAGCTGAACCACACGTCCAAATCCTTCGTAGGATTTACAACGGGTAATTGCTGGTTTGACAGAAAATACGGCCAAGGATTTTTAAAGCAATTTTTTTTAGCAATAATACAGTCTAGAAAAACTTGAAAGCATAAATTCTCTTTCTCAAAACCGCGAACCGTTCGAATTACCAGCATCCAAATCTTAATTGTCAGCTTATAATACGTAGGTTATGTATTTTATTCTTGCTCATCCACTCAATCTATTTTTATGTATGTCTCTCCATACAACACGAACTGCACCTGCGACTGAGATTGGCTCTAATGACCTTGCTGTTGACGCGCCATTAAACGTCAATCCCCCCAACACGATATAATGTAGTAATGTACGAGAGCTACCCGTAAAGCGTGCTTTTCAAACGTAAAAGTAACTTGTTTGGCCTTGACCAAACTTAATGTTTTAGTTACGCCCTAACCGCATCTGCCTACGCTAAATCACGTAAAGCTCCTGAAATCACTGAGTGCCTTCACTTGTGCGGCCCCCCCCCCCTCCACCGTACATATTTTTCGCCCCCACCATCATCGCTAACACCTGTCCACTCTTGTCTCGCTCCTACTACTGTCGTGTCATGGCAATAATCCTTTTAGTACCAGCGCGTACCTCCTATGGAAAAGGTAAAGAACTAAGTGTAAGGGCTCGTTTACGCAACGACAGTTTTCTCGCTCACTAGCTTTTACTTGACCAATACTACATCTGATGGCTGCTTCTCGCCTTTACCGGAGTATGCGGCTTTCGAGTTGTCTATGCGTATTAGTAACCACGGCAACGACGCAGACTCAAATCTTCTCCTCGTGCCTCGTGACACGGCGTACGATGCTTGCAACATTTGAGCGTCGATTTATGACAACAAGAAAACAATTTTGCTGTAGTGCAAGACAACGGACTGTTTTTTTTTATGCTGGCATTCGATGGTTTGTGTTCGATTCGATAGCCACGAAATGGACGCCATGTTGGATTTTGAACTCTCGCTGCGAGAAGCTATTTATTCTACCGACGTTTGATCATTGCTAGAAGCTGTACTTTGAGGGAGAATAGCAAATTTTGGAAATAGCGTGAAATGACAACAATCGTGTCGCAATGTTTAAAATTACTGCAGCTCTTTGTTCTTTATCCGTGTTGTTATTTATAATACATACAATTTGTTATCGATTACCGCATTCATTTAGTAGCAACGGGAAACTAATCATAAATAAATAACGGTTGACTAGCAAATAGTTTTTGGCAAGCGAGAAGCTCTTGTTGCTTAAAAGCGCCCTAACCGTTCAACGCGAGTTTTGTGAGGGTTGCATGGGATACCACAGCACTGCACAACCGATTGGTCAAGGGCTTGGGCTTCGAACCAAGAGGACGCAAATCGAATTTCACAAGTGGCAATGTACACGTCTCAGGCCGTCAAAGGGTTAATAACAAAAGAGAAAAAAAAACCGGTGTAGTCCTATTTCTAAACAATTTTTCTCTTCACTGGCACACGAAGAAGAGGAAATTTTATAGTTAAGTGCACCCGCCTGTTTATCTTAATAAAAATGACAAAGCAGATTTACAGAATGCCGTGCATAATAAACCATTTAGGTGCACAAAATAAAAACACAAAGCGGCGTTTCTGTTAGCAGATCGGATTCGTCACAACGTCTGTCTGGGCAACGTCACGACATCAAAACAGCTGTAATCATATAACAAAATTAAAAAACAAATTACTAAAATTAAATAAAAAACCTGAAAACGCGGAAAGCAACTAAGCTATTGCACCTTAAGCTAACTCTAATTCGATGTTATTCAGTCCTGGGACATGTCAGGAGGTGTCGCCCGTAATAAATCATCACGTCCAAAGATACGCTCCAGGAAACGACCAAATAAGTGCTACATTTGTTAAAAGTGTAGCACATTGCATTGCAGTCCCACTCACACATAGTTTTAATATAACTTTAACACCTTGCATTTTACCACAGCAAATGAAACGTGCTGTAGTTGTTCCTATATTTATGGAGGAGACAAAACAGAGCCAAAAAACTACAGACCGATTTTTATATCGGCGGGTTTCTCAAAGTTACTAGAAAAATGCATGAAAAAGAGAAGAATGACTTTACTAAATGCAAATAACATCTAAACAGAAACCAGTTTGATTCCAGGTCGACGAGAATCGGGCAAGATATGCTACTCCAAGTAGCAATCGACTTGTGTAAATGTCACACAACTGTCGACTTGTGTTTGCGCATTGGTCACACTCGACTTACTCACTGTTTCCTTTTGCGGGGGGTTGACCCTCCTGAATGTTATTGGTGTCGGCGGCCACTTACGGTCCGGCACTTCCTTGTTGATTGTTGCCATCTTGATGGTTTTCGTCGTCGTTTCCATCTTCCACATGACATTGTGCGTCAATTGGGCGATAAGTCTGTCCTCCTGTCCGGTGTTTTTCAATTTTTGCAGGAGGTACAGATGTATGACAAGATTTAGATTAGGGGTTTGAATGATATCTCTGTAATGTGTGGTGCAGTGGCAACCCGGACCACTGCACTGTGACTGAGGTTGGCGCTAATGACCAAGCTGTCGACGCGCCATTAAGCCTCATTCCCCCCCCCCCCCCTTGTGTAAATGTTTAGATTCTGGTGGTTTCCGTGCCACCGTTTTACTGAACCTAATAAAAAATAATCGATGCTGTTTCACATATGCTGCTCAAGGAAAAATTAGAACATGACGGACTTCGAGGTTTAGTTGTAGATTGGGTTACAAGTTTTCTTTAGGAAAGCACCCAAACAGAAAAAAGCAAAAATGTTTATTGCACAAAAGAAAATGGGCTCTCATGGCGTTCCTCAAAGTTCAGTGCTAGGATCAATTTTACATTTAATATATGTAAATGATCTTCCAGACTAGAATTTCACCGGTATGCTTTGCTCATATCCTGATGACACTTCCGTTGCTTCCGTTATGAAATCCGGTAATGGAAAACTAAATGACATGAACTCAGACTTGCAAAATGGACTCTTACAAAATGGATTACAAACTACCTGTTAACACTAATTGCAGAAAACGCACATTACATTGCTTTCTCGCTCAGAAACAGAAACTGTTCCGAAATGTTTAAAACCGTAAAAGAGAGACGTCTTGTTTAAATTGTAAATCATCTCCCTGCTATGAAATTAAACAAACACATGCCCAAAAATATCTATGTTAGCACTTTCAACAGAATGTGTCAAGGAAGACACAAGACTCGGAGCGAAAAACACTTAGGGGAATGGGGGAGAGGATTAAGATTTAACAGCGTACCAACAACAAGGTGTTTAGCGACAACCTCAGTTACAGTGCAGTGGTCTGAGTTGCCAGTGCGCCACACATTATAGACATGTTAACCAAACCCAAAATCTAGATCTTATCGCATATTTGTACTTCCTGCAAATATTGCAAAATCCAGGACAGGCAGACAGAATCATCACCCGATTGGTACGCAATATCTTGAGGAAAGTGGACATGGCGACGAAAAGTGGTGCCCACAGGGGGAACGTCATTGCTATTTTTTGGGGTGGGGGGGGGGACAAAAGCGCATTGCTGAAGTCGTTATTGAAAGAATGTTCTTCAATTAGATTAGGAAAACAGCAATAAAATATGTATATGTTTGAATATTTTTGAAGGGCTACGATTTACGTGAGTTGGGATGGAAGAAGCATACTTGATGCAGTTTAAAGAAATGTCCTTACCTGCCAGACAACTTTTACACCCTTGGGCCCAGTAGGTTCCACTTTAACACTGCGAGGGGGTCCACCGGGTGCTGAAAATAAAATTACAAAATTAAAACTATAAGAAACAATATCTAAGGCATGCTGAGGAAGACATGTGGAGGCAAACAAAGTTTCGTGTGTATCATTTTCACAGCCCAGAGTGAAAGGCACAACTTGAATGGAGGGTGGGCTTTAAAAGGGGAAACCTTGGGAGCCTTTGTTGTTCAAGACCCGAAGAGCCCCTTAAAATTTTACCCATAATAGCCCCGTGCTATGGGCCTTATGCTATTCCAAAGTACAAAAACAAAATTCTCGCAACCCTCATTAACCTTTAATAATATACGAAAATAAAATCCTCGTGCTTATTTTTTTCTGAATTTTATTATTGCCATAAACATTTTTAATGATGAGCGAGCTACGAAGCATAGCAAACAATCTGTTGTTTACCTGACCTACTGTATCAACGATACCAAATTTATGCGATTATCCGATTTATTTCAAACTTTCCACAACGATTTAGAACCCCCACACACTGGGCGGCCAGGTCGTGCGGCTAGTGGTCGTTGCGGCAAGAAAACAGGGTGACGTTCACTGCGGCCATGTCCATTTTTTATTAATAGTTCTCGATCACGTGGTGTTAAATGAACACGGAGCAAGTATGGTCGCCTGCACGCCTCCAAGATCCCTGTGGCCGCTGCGACTCGCTGGCTACATATATCGTAAGCATTCTCGTTGCCCGCAGCGACCTGGTCGCTTATTGCGCCGGGGCCTTTTAATCTACGTTATAGTCTTTGATTTGTTTTCATAAATCAGTAAAATTGATTAAGGATTAATTCTAGGATTTATATATCTTAATTCTTTTCGCTCATTAAATAGGCGAAAAACAGTATTTTTGACATGAAATGTTGTATAAAGGGAAAAAAACTATAATCAGAAAAATTATTCAGAAATTAATGCGCAAGAAAAAGAAAACTTGACACCTAAGCTTCACCTTATAGCACTCGCATCACTTCTTCAATAAAATAGCCGAAAACTACTAGTGGAAATTTCAACAATCAAGCTATGTCACCATACGAGTCTTCAAGGCTTTTTAAAATGAATGCAGCCCCCAACAAATGTTTGTTCATACCTAGATTTTGGCGTCCACACTATTTTAATGCCTGGCGACCATCTTACTGACCCATGCCGAAGTCTGGCACTGAGTAGCACACCTCATATCCAGCTGCAGGGATTTGATAGTTGCTTCAGGACATAAGGGCAGCGTCTTTAAGCTGCTTTCCGAGCATATATAAGTTTCAACGTGTAACCAGAGTGTAGAGGAAATTGAATTTGTAATAAACATAAAATTAATCCTGCTTTAGAAACTATACAGGGTGATCAGATAAGTTGTGACCCTGCTTAATAAGTTGTGACCCTACTGAACGATATGTTTTGAGACCCGGGTGATGTGATGAGGCTAAGAAGGGCCACTGAATGGACACGAAATGGATGACCTTGCCACATGTTATCAAGGTCATGCAGCTGCTAACTTCTTAAATCCGTATCACACACCATGAGTATAAATTAGGAATATGTAGGGAACAAACAGACATTACCAATGCAAAAACAAAAGCGGAACAAAAATCGAACTAGATTTGCAGGATCTCTGATGTAAGTAAAATCCACCCAAAACCAAAACTGGTATAGAAGCCGCCAAGTTTCAAAAAAGGGTCGGCCTTTCAAAGTAGTGATATTATTCAACCAGGGAAAGGCCGCCAAGGTTAATCCTGTTAGCCAAGTTAATCGCACCTATACTAATAGTTTGAAAGTTAAATGAAAATTAGAATATTGCTACTGGCGGTAGCAATCTTCAAGTTTTCATTTAACGCCCAAAGTATTATTAGGTGCGATTAGCTTAGCTAACAGGGTTAACCTTGGCGGCCTTTCCCTGGATGAATAATATCACTACTTTTAAAGGCCGACCCTTTTTTGAAACTTGGCGGCTTCTCTTATACCAGTTTTAGTTTTGGGTGGATATCACGACTTTCAGAGGACTGTGAGTGAAGAAAAGATCAGACGGTGTAATCGTCATCTGTACCTTTTTTGTTTGGAGAAATTTTATGTCGATAAATTTTCTCATTCATAATTTTCGCCTTTGCTATAGCCCAATTAGTTGTTACGTTAGCGAAATTGACACGGTTTGACGCTGAATTTCGTTCACTTCGTTCACTCAATCAGCACATCCCTCCTCACTCGGCTCTACCTCGGTTAACGTTAATCATTCAGTCACTTAGCTACCATGGTGTTCACGAACACATAATTGTCCCTTTTATTGTCGTGGGGCAGATAATTTAGTTTGGATTCGTGTACCGTAAAAAAAAAAAAAAACCGACCAAACCTTTGCAATAAAACGTACTCCTTGTCTTAGTGAACCATTCAGTGTTTTATTGAGGCCCGAGCCAAACGCTATGCGCCCCAAACCTAAACCTAAAATAAACACTACACACGCTATACACCACCTATTTGCAACAACGATGAATTCTGACAATTAGGTACTGAAACGATAAGCATGTAACACTTAAACATGTTATAATCTACTGTTGGATGACAGTACAAACAATGGTTACAACAATAATTTTGCATTTACGAGCCACTTCAGGGCAACGTGCTTCAGCTGCGATCCCCATTTTAGAAAAAAGCACTTCCCCGTATGACGCTTTACCTGTACGCCTAAATTTAGATCTGGCAACTTTCCCTAATCAGCTGTTAGACGTGTCGTTATACCCTATGAGAATTAACATGGGAGCCTGCGGAAATTAACATGGGAGCCTGCGGAACTAACATGGGAGCCTTGAGGGCAAATCTTTCACCATGAAGGAAACGTGCCCACATTTTCGTGTTGATGTTTTCTTCGTTACTGGACCCAAGACACCTGATTCAAACGATTTACAAAGATTTCTACCGCATGGGGAATTACACTAGTATACTGCTGAAATCAGGTATAAGTTGGTTTCAGTTAAAAGACACAGTCTGCTATACTTTGTTCCCGAAAACTGACAGTATGACGCCACGTTTTCTTCCAGTACGAGTGCAAAATATCCGTAAACATCCCATTCGTAAACTCTAACAGTAACTTTGTAGAGTCTACAAGTGTGATATCTACATGTTTTTGCACTCTTAGTGCAAGGAAACGAGTCGTCATCCAGTCAGTTTTCTGAAAACATAATGTGGAACAAACTATAGTACGGCCGCCTTTTTTTCATCAACAATCGGATATCTACAATCGGACGATTTACTATTACTTGGCGGCGACACACTAGCGTGTGTCTAGATAGCTACTTTCGACCCCTGAAAGTAGGAGAGGCTTCCCTGCACGACGGAGTGTTTGAATGCAATGCCATTCAGGGGTCGAAAGTAGCCATTTTACGTACGTCATATGTCGTGCAAATCTAGTCCAATTTTTCTTCTGTTTTTTTTTTTTTTGCTTTGATAATATGTCTTTGTTCCCTACATATTTTTAATTTATACTCATGGTTTGTGATGCATATTTAAGGAATCAGCAGTTGAATGAACTTGATGACATTTGGCAAGGTCATCCATTTCTTGTCCAATCAGTGGCCCCTCTTGGCCTCATCACATCACCCGGGTCTAATAACATATTGTTCAGTAGTACTTTCGCTATCAAGCTGGGTCACAAATTAACTGATCACCCTGTATAGAGTGCAGTGAGGAAGTTTGCAGTGGAAACTAGGTTTTTATGAAATATACAGCAAACGCACTATAGCATAAAAGTAAAGATAATAAGTATCGTCTTTTACTATTTCGTGTTGAAAAGCTTTATTTTAACTAATTTACGTACAATGTTAGCTACTTTGCATTTAAAAAAAAAGTAAAGTATGGGAACGAGTGCTTCAATTCACCAGTTATAGCTTTGGACAAGGCCAATAATTTACAGCCATAGGATTATACTGAACTACTTATTCCGTATAGTAAGCGGTAGAAACATTTTGATTGCAACATACCAATATCGACAACTTTGCAATTAATAAATACATATGCCAGCAACGAAGGCCAATCTAGCTTTAAATCTGCTTACATTGTGTTTCATAAATTTGATATAGCCTTAAAGTATTAATTCAACGGCGTGACCTCAGCAAACAAAGGGGGGGAGTCTTGATAATGTAAAAGATCGTTTTCAAAATTGCATATACCAACACACCATACATATTCGCATGTATACATATTGAATTTGCATTGAATACGTCAATCGTAAATCATGGAAATTCAATTCCGGTTTCGTCACAATCCGTATCAATAAATTTTCACAATCAGGTAGTGATTGGGTTCTCTTGTGATCAAGTCCAATTCCGTTTCCAAGCCGTATTGATTTCTGTGTTGTGTGATGGTTATTATTACACAGTAGAGAAGAACATGGGATTTCGTACGTTTGATTGCTCCATTACGAACGTTCCTTGCCCTGCGGCTGAAATAATTGCCTCTCAATGCCAAAAGCTTACCCTATTTGCATAACTCACTTCTATTCCATTGTCATCATTCATTTACGATGAAAGGACTGAATTCGTGTCATTGCAGGAAGTGTTGAGGATTCCCACTGAGAACAAGCAGGAAGAATGTCAATGAGATGGCGAAATATATCATTTGCGATATTTTAAACAAGGAACTAGTGACTATTACCGAAAATTATTTCTCTTGGGTTTAATCTCATGTTTATAAAAGGTCTGTGGAGTTAAATAATAAAAGGTGGAGGCATAAAACAACGTTAAACGTACTTATTATTAATATTATTATTTCCACTTTGTCTAAGAAATTTGATGATATGTACATCGATAAAATGAAAAAAAAAATGACTGACAGACTCAGTTTGGAAGTTATCGTTTATCATTGGCGGCAATTGGATATGTATTTTCTCGGAATATCTAACTAAACTGAATCTGTTGAATAGATAAATTGCATTTTGGATTCCATTCTGCTTGCTTAGCACAGGGATTTCGTGCAGTATCTTGTACATTGATTAATCGATAAGTCCGAAACCAATAATTGTACTCCGATATTTCCGCGCGCTGATGACATGTCCAATTTAATACGGGTTACCATTATTATTCTCCTTCAAACTATAAAACAAAGTTTTCATCTGGTGATGTCGAAGGATTGTTTTCTTTTTCCGATTGTTTGTTTCCTACCAACACACAAATTAAAACACCGTTTTCAAACTTCAATTAATTTGTGGCATGCACGATTAGTAATAAAAAACCTCTCCTGAAAGGAGTTGGGGAACCACAAGTACAACAATATGCGAATTAGATTTAATTTTCGGGAATTAATTGTTCACTTGTTCACCATAAAATTGAATTTGACACGACGTAGTATTATTGTATATAACTCTATGCTGGAGCCTTAATGGGTTAGCTGCAAGGGGCACTGCAGAGAGAAACAGAAGGGCGTCATACTGAAGCCGATGCTGTGAAGAGTGATTTCTTAGACCTAAAACGAGCGATTTTTGTTGTTGGAGAAAACAACGTTGTTTTAAGCCTAAGAAATCCGCTCTTCCGTTGTTTTTCCCTCCATTTTTATGTAGTGCACCTTGTAGTTATGCCCTCCAAAACCCATACTGGTGCCAATTTGGTGCCAATATGGCGGCAAATGTCACTGGTCAATAGAAACAATCACTTGCTACCACAAGAACAAGTTTAATTGTGTTATTCTTCAGAAAAAAAAATTGAAAAATTGGGTAATCGCAAAACAAATTGGGCTATAGTGCAAAAATTGGCCAAGTGAAACTGCTGTAAAAAATTCAATTTACTCAGCAAGAGAGCTTGAGCGTGTTTTTTTGGTTTTTTTTTATGTCGGCAGTGGCACAGTTCTGACTGCTCCGTTTTTGTATTGTTTGTTTAACCAGAGGCCGATGCCAAAGCTTGATTTCCTTTCTGGAGGGGCGAATAATCATCCTCACGTGTCTCCGTGATAATTTTTCGCCCCAAATCTCACGCGGGACGAAAACTGTCAGAACTCTGCAAGCAAAGCCTTTACGACAGTTTTATTTTCGGCTTTCTTGTAACTACTCGAAATTGTGTCTCGGTTTATTAATCTTCCAATAGTAAAATTAGAAGTAAAATGACAATGCTGTTGCATTGTGGCTTGCACTTCCCACATTTAGCGGTAAAAAAAAAAGTCCAAATATTTAATAAAAACTAGAAAAAAAGACGACTTCAACGTCCTCTTCAGCCCTTTTTGTAGGGGCAGTTGGCCACCTTGCCCCTCTGCCAGCTAAGGCCCTGTGGATGACCTTACTCAACTACACATTCCTTTAATTATTAAAAGTGCACTCAGATTCAGTGTTGTTTGCATTCTTTGGCGTAAATAAGAAGAGGAAAATTGAAAATTAGCCAATAGCGAAAATCATACACTACAAATAACGTAGTTCAGTAAGCCACCTTTATGCACTTACATTTCGTCGGAGTGGCATGACCCGGATTCGAACCGGCTACCCAGTTCGCCCCCAGATCACTTGCATAGCGCCTTAACCGCTATGGCCACATCCTCCACTGGCTATTAAGATATAAAGATAACTCACTGAACCCGTTATTAAGGTCACAACCGTGACGAGGACTCCATTAGACGGAAATTCACTCGGCCACAGACAATGGAGACGGAAGACAAATCATACACTCACAAGGCTCAATAAAGGAGAAATAAATAGACAATAGACATAACGATTAAGGCGCTACGCAAGTGATCTGGGGGCGAACTGGCTAGCCGGTTCGAATCCGGGTCATGTCACTCCGACGAAACGTAAGTGCATAAAGGTGGCTTACTGAACTACGTTATTTCTAGTGTACGATTTTCGCTATTGGCTGATTGTCTATTTATATATAAATAGAAATAAAGAAGAAACAAACTGTTAGGGTGGCCGCACACCAAATTAGACAAATGTATTGCGACGAAACGTTGCGAGACAAAACGCCCATCTGGTGGAGAGACCCCACCAGACGTAACTAAAAAGATCTTCGTTTTATTGTTGTGAGACGCCTAAATACGCCTCGCGACAGTGTCTCATCCGGTGTGTGGCACTCAACTCATTGCTATGGTTGTAGAGACGTCTGCAACACGTTGAGAGAGATTACGACAAAATATTTTGTTGTGCGACTGAACGTCTAATTTGGTGTGCGGCCAAAACCCTTAGGATTTGACCCCATGAATGTAATTTTAAAATTTACCTTCTTCCGTTGTGGTAAAACTGAGAACGTCACTGGCAGGACTGTGTCCAGCCTCGTTTACTGCCCAAACACGGCACTGGTACGCAGTATCTGGCTGCAAATCCCGTAAGATGGCTGACTTATCAGTGCTTGCAATTGTGACGTTGATGGAGCGCTCGTGCCAGTGAACTGAAAAAGAAATCACAATCAGAAAACATCCCCCCAAAAATATTCAATATATTTATTTTTTTATTTCAGGTGTAGGCTATACATTTTGTAAAAAAAACTAGTTGAAATGCCTATAACGAGTTTGGCCAGGAAAAAAGGTTGCTTCATTTACGATGTTTTTCGTTCTTGTATTATTATTGCCAATATTATTTATGCCAATCATAAACTGGTTAATTAAGCCGTTTAGTCCTTAACCTTTCACTATTTTTTATTCGTTAGCGTAATACCTGACTTTTGACAATTTTTAAACAACTAAGGAACGTCCCCTTTCCTCTTTTAAACGGGAGGTTCCCCTCGTGGTTGCGAAAGGGACGATTCCACAGTGGAATTCTGTAAAACCGTTTCGTAAATGAAGTTTAAAGTTTAGAGCACCGTCATCGCTGTCCGTTGCTCATGGCAACGGAACAACGCGTTGCGCCTTCTTGTAGTGGTGGGGTAAATAATCGCGTATGAAGCAAGGAGACGACGATACCTGGTTTAGCTATGGAGGAAGGAATTCGCTGGAAATCTCTGGAAATCTAAACAAGGACGAACCCTCTACTCCTCTTTTGTTGCCGCAACCAGAAATCCGACAATCGTTAACCATCTTGATGGATAAACATGACACAAGCGCTGATGGCACGAAAACAAGCCAAAATAACAAAATGGCGGAAGGCCAAGCCGTCTTCCCTACCAAGCTTTCCCACCAATCTAGCCAGATGTCGGGATCCACAGCTACATGATGACAGTGCCGCAGCAAACTGTGACGTCACAGGTCACTGCTCTATAACAAACTATTCAACAATGCTTGGGAGATGAGGAAAAACCTTCGACCCTCAAAGCACCCACTTCTCCATTCAGAAAGCGAATAGTGGAAATTCTACGAACCCAAGAAAAAACACATAATTAAACAAGCGGGAGCAGCGACTACCTGGTCGCAACCGGTCTTCTGTACACTCCCGCCACTGCTGAGGCGCACACCTCTAACACGCACTCCAAAAACTATCTCTCTCATCTAATCTAAAGGTAGCAATCTTCACAATTGCAGGTTAAAAATTTGTTAACTTTACGCCTAGTTTTCGGTTTTAAGCCTAATTTTCAGCTAAGTTTTCGTTTCATACAACGCGGTGTCGAAATCTCAGGACACTGTGGCATCGTTAACCAGTGTTTTCCAACCGGTGAGGCGTGCCTCCCTGGGGAGGCGTGGAGAAACTGCAGAGGAGGCGTGATCCGCTGGCGCCATAGTATCAATATCAGTAGTGAACTTATTTTTTAACTGTGTATCGCAAAATTCTCACCAATGACTTCCTTAGAGCTGCTGTCAACCGTTTTTGAAAAGTAAATTGGCATAAGAACTTAAAGTATTATCAGTAATATTACACCAAAAAAATTACACAGCAAAGGGGATGGGGGGGGGGGGGGGCGCGGAGGAATGGGGAGGAATAATGTAGAAAAGGAAAAGTTCCGGTGGGGAGAAATATTATAGAAATGGTTGGGAACCGCATGATTTAAACTATCAGACACAGGCGTGTTAAGTTCACATGTTAAATGCGATGACCAAAATGAAAATTTTATTTCAGTGAGTTAAATCGAAAAAGCCTATTAGCTGAAATAAATAATACAGCAACAATGTTTTAATTCGACGTGTTTTTCGAAGTTAAATTTACTACTGTTGAAAGCGGCGACGGATGGATAAAGGCGTTGCTGTGGTATTCCCAGCTTTCGGTGTACAGAAGACTAAAACCGGTTGGCCCGGAAACTCCGAATGCAACAAGGTTCAACGAGTGTTAATGCAACATACCGTCTGTCCTATAACCTTCCGCCTACCTTATAGCAGCTACGCGTCGATCGCATCAGCGCATTTATCATAGTCAAGGCCAACTGAGACAGTATAGCTTCGTTCTTCGCAGCGAAAAATGCAGCTACTATCTCACTTGGCATTTGCTCCTAATAGACAAGCCAGCGTGAACGCATTAATTGTGTCGTCACAAACCGGAATGGTTCTCATATTTTAAAATCACAATTTATAATTGTCTAGGCTAGTGTCGTATAATTTTTGCTTCGGCGATCTATTGGAATAATTAATATTAATTTTTACAGCATTAGTCTTTCAGATTGTTATCATGGTAATTATTAAAAAATCAATACATGTACACACACAGATGAAACGTCATGATTATTGTAAACGCGCAAGGCATCATAATACTGCAGGGCACAGTAAATAAAGTTAACAATTATTCAACAGAAAATCTCCTAGACTCCACATTTTAAAACGGATTTTTAGCGAGGGAAAGACTAACGGTAAATAAATAGACCTTTGGGGCCCTACTTAATGTGGAGGATCGAGAAAAATTGCGCTGGGAGGTATATCCCTTTAATGCGTTGTATGCAAGGCCACGAGTGTATGAACGAGTCCCATTACAACAAAGAAGTAAAACTGTGTTTAGACCCGGTCCCAGTGTTTGATGGATTACATCGCACAATTGGGCCAACTGTTTTACGACGAAATGCATCGGTATTCAACAATACGTTTTATTGCGTGAAACACGCATTGGGAAATCTGTCAACATAAATTCGTTCATGAAAATAGACTTCAAGCACAACGGTTGGGTCAGCTCCCTATAATTGACAAGGAAGGAGAGATATTGGGAAGACTCTTCTTCAGCCATTTATCTCTGGTGAAAGACAGGCACATGCTGCCGACTGGCACACCCCCAACGTAAGGGGACTAATACATCAATCATGGCTGCCACAACAGCCTCGAGTCTTCCAATCTCGACGTAGATATACAAGTTCATGAAACGCAAAAGAGCAATTTATGTATATCGTGTGGAGTGGCGACTGGGGCGCAATCGATTGGGTAGGAGAAAGGCGAAAGGATCTATGGCGCCCGAGCACAAAGAGTAAAATCCAACAAACTTGAATTGCGTGAACGTTAGGTAATAAGTAAAAAGTTAAAAAGTAGGAAAAGTTATAGGGTTTTTGTAATAAAAGGTGGAAAAGCCACAAAAGGTTTACTTCATGATACTATTTCATTTTTTAAACTGGAATGAAGAATAAATCTTACATTATACGCAAAGTCTCGTAAGCAAAACCCCTACAATGAAATGAAAGAGCGTGTCAATTCTTTGCCCAGAAGTTGAAACTGGGACATCGTTGCATTGAAAAGAAGTTGAAGAAGTTGAAGAAGTTGGGCTGGATTGATATTTGGGTGGGTGAGCGCCTGGGAATCTGGCTGTTGCAGACATAGGGCCTTAGGGCTTCGGGCAGATGACCAGGAGTGGTTAACGCTCGTTAAACCCTTTGAAACCCTTTGAAGTTAATATTGCCACATTTTACCTCGATAAAAATTTGCTCTGAGCGGTAATCCTAGCGACAAGTGTTAAATGACGTCATGCACGAGGAACAGTCACTTAGCGGCAAGTGTTAAACGACGTCATGCACGAAGGACAGATATTTTTCACACGGTACGGATCGCTGAAGTCAAAGCGATAAACTGGGAGTGGAAGGCGCTTCCATAGGAAATGCCTGTGTGTGAGGCAGTGCATTAAGCCCTGCTATTGGCATTCTAATAATATGATAACGACAGAGATTAGAGAGGGGGCAGTGCGTCTGTGACCATTAAGCATTGACTGAAAGGTACGTTTTTTTTTTGGGGGGGGGGGTTGTTTGGGATGGAGACCGATTCAGTTTTTTGCAAAAGGAGGAAGGGCAGGAGGAGGGGGACGCTGATGAAGAGGGAAGGGAGATGATGCGAAGAAAGGAAGAGGGAGAGGATGGGAGGAAAAGGGGAGTATATTACAGAAAGAAAAGTTGCCTGTCGCAGGCAATATGCAGGTCACCCAGACCGAAAGCTGGGCAACAGCCACGGGCGAGACAAAACCCCGGGCAAAGCCGGGCAGAACTGGTAGTGAAATACATTATCTGTAAGGAGTCTGAAATATTATATGAAATAATTAAGAGACGTTAAGGATTAATGCGTAATCCAATTTTATCCAATTTCTGCATTAATATATTGCAATTCGTCACGAAATAGTCCAGAAATAGGATTTAAGACCAAAAAAAGAATTTTTAAAGACTTCACAACAATCTAGCATCCCCCGGAAGCTACGACGGGCATCTTACATTATAAACCAAAGTCTCATAGCAGAAATGAAGCAACCGCAACGGGACCCGGGAGCCGGGTACGTGTTCAACTACGTATAGCAAAGAGGAGAAAGGGAAGGAAACCAAGAGGAGAGGGAGAGGACGGGATAAAAGAAGGAGGGGAGAGGGGAGGGAGAGGATTGGCGGAAAGGGGAGTGTTACGGAAACAAAACTCGACTGTTGCAGTGAACGATCAGTCAGCACCGAGCAAATACTGGGAAACAACCACGGGTCAAACAAATCCCCGGGCGAAGCCGGGTACGATGCTAGTTTCTTTATAAACTAGTATAACTTTTCAAAAAGTTAGGTGTTTTTCGATTGTTGGGAATTCGACTTTGAAGGCTTTTTGACTATATGAAAATTAAGAAAGACTTACCTATGGACGGTTTGAGTTGCACGATATATTTGCTTATGGGGCTGTTTCCATCATATGGGGACGTCCAGACGACAGTTGCCGACCGGCTGTACGATTCCACAACACCTATGGAATGAGGTGCTGAAGGAGGTTCTAAATATAAAAAAAAGTTTAAAAAAAATAAGATTAACAATGTATTACAATAATTTTCCCGTTCCTTGTCAGCAGCGCACCATGTAAACGATAAAATAATACCGAACGTAAAATGTGATTAGATTTTTGATAACATTAAATTCTTGATAATCGAGTTTATGCTGGCAATTACCTTGCTAATTGGAATTGGTTATTTACTGCATGACAATTGTTACAAAGTTTAAACGTCCTGTTTGCGATGGCTTGGGATTTCAGTTCAGCAGCTACCTTCTACCTTGCAGTAAATACGTCGCTTCACATTGTCACTTCGTCACTAGAACTATGTGAACAACCGTTGATATTAAAGCCACCCGTATAGAACAGTGACATTTGGCACCAAATTGGCACCAGTACGGGCTTTGGAGGGCATAACTACAAGGTGCACTACATAAAAATGGAGGAAAACCAACGGAAGAGCGGATTTCTTAGGCTAAAAATAACGTTGTTTTCTCCCAACAACTAAAATCGCACATTTTAGGTCTAAGAAATCACTCTTCACAGCATCGGCTTCAGTATCACGCCCTTCTGTTTCTCTCTGCAGTGCCCCTTGCAGCTAACCCATTAAGGCTCCAGCATAGAATTATATACAATAGTACTTCGTCGTGTCACTGCTCTATAGCTTCTAGGAACACTCTGCTTTGTATAATTGAGTAAAATGTGAGCGGTTTTTTAGACTTTTACCCCAAAATGGCGCCTTTAATTTACAACACAATTTAGTGATTTCACTTTACTACAATTGTTTCGGAAAACACACGAATCCGTGTAGACCTTCGATTTATTCAGCCTAACTTTTCCCCCATAATGGCGACTTTTCCAGGACAATTCCGGCTTGGTTTAGTATAACAGTCCTTTCTTTTATCCCGCAGTTTAACGGTATTCAACACAAGTAAATTCATATAAAACGTAGTTTCAGTGGCGGATCTAGACTGGTAGGCGTGGGCGTGGTGGGTTTATCACATAAGATGAGGGGGCTTTAGCCATCCTCCAGTAGAGCCATGGGCAGGAGGGGGGGGAGTGCCAGCACGTCCCAAATTGAAGCGTGGGGGTGCAACTGAACCCCCAACTCACCACTGGCTCCGCCACTGCGTAGTATGTGACATTGGCTTTATCTGTGATCATCCCATTGCGTGTTATCTTCCCTCTAAGCTTAATCTTTCTCCCAAAATGGCGACTTTAATTTTCAACACCATTGTGGTTGGAATAGTTAACCTTGTCACCCGCCTACCATGATGAGTGAATTAAGCTTAATAATACTCTGCTTTTGTACTGTTGTGTAAAATATGAGCGGTGGTTTAAACATTTGTCCTAAAACAGCGCTTTTAATTTCCAACACTACTGTGTGGTTTCAGTTCTCTGTAATTGTTTCGATAAACACCCGAACCTCGATAGACCTCCTTATTATTCGCCAACCTTTTGTCCACAATACTGGTGAATTTAATTTCGAACCCAATTCTGGCTTGAATGGTTCACCTTTTCCGCACTTCAAGAACTATGCTTATATATGAATGACTTACGCCTAATAACGAATCCCTATTCCGAATCCCGAATTTGTGACATAAATTTCGAAAATGGGTTTGGTTGGAAGATTCACTTTTTCATGCATTTCACAGAATAATCCTAATAGTGATGAGTGAATTAAGTGTATAATTTCAACCAATTGTCACTATCTCAGTCCTACTTTAATAATGGAACGCGACGGGATTGCAACCATAGTTTAGGACTGAGATGCTGAAGGACGAGTAACGTCCAGATATCGTCTGCTATGGATATCACGCCTGCTCCCGATATCAAGCCTGCCTATGAATTACTGAAGATCACGCTTGCTCCAGATGTAAAAAGGCCGTTACAGCCTTGATTAAAATTACAGATTTTGGACTTTGGTTAAACGCTTTTCCACTTTGTTTTAACACTTGTGAACTTTACTTTAACACTGAAAAATTGTCAGATTGTTGCAAGTAATTTACTGAATTACGGTAATTTTTACCACAGAATTACATAATTTCTGTTACGACGCTCCAAGAAAACAACTTAAAACGAAACTAAAA
>JAHWFP010118775.1:0-10435 GCA_023313725.1 Lithobius niger | reverse complement strand
CCCCCGTACACTTACACAACTCAAAGGCGCCTACGAAACAGAACCCTGTTTGTGGTGGTTAGTTTGGTGTTCATGTGTTGCATCATTTTGCAATAGTAAGGAGTCATGCACTTGACCTTCCCCCTCCGTCCCCCTCTCGTGGAGGTGCCCTCCAGCACCTGCAGGCGCTCTTACTCACCATGGACGTTTTTTTTGTTGTTGTCCTGAGGGGCTAGAAGGTGGGAGGGAGGGGGAGAGGACGTTGGGCGCGTCACGAGGGAGAATGGAAGAAGATAAACAACTCCTACACGAACTGCTCTCCTTCTAACATCCCCTCTCCTTTTGCTATTCAAGGCCACGGCAATGCCCAATATCTTATGGAAAAACAGCAGGTTGTGTCCCTTCTCGTCTGAAGGGAACATGGACTGAACTGAGCTACTTCTAGACTGTTTAAAGGAAATTGGTCTGGAAACTTAAAATACATGCTCCAAACGGCATACTAGGACTTGGTTGAACAATTTAGGCAACGAAACTGTCTGAAAGGTCAGATATTTAACAAGGTCTTCGTAAAACTAACTATACTGAATATGTTTGAATATATCCCAAGAAAAAATGCTTTTAAAATTGTTACCTTCTATCCATAATGAACATACAGGGAAACGTAAATACGAAAAACCCCAATTAATCAAAAAAAAAAAAATTCGTAGGAAAATATTAATTTAGGAACTACAGCATTACTTCGGTAATGCTTTACTCAACTTGCATGACACAGCAGCAGATTATCGAACATTTATCCACCCAATATCTGATAGGGAAAAGAACCTGGATCGGATATTAAGCTTTTCGATGTACCGTAATTGTATTCAAACGTATGTCTCTAAATATGCTTTAGTTAAAGGTTAAGTTTTAGCTCACTATGTTTACATAACATAGGTCAGTATCCCTCCCCAAACTGACCCCTAACCAAAACAACTGATTGGGGTAGGGTAGCAAAGAATGTAACCAACTCTTATTGACTACTCCCTACATTTTATAAATCTAAATATAATATGCGCTGCAGAATGATAAAAAATGTATTTGGACGACTAAATAGAGGGCCTTATATTTCGAAAGACAAGGAATTTGGGTTCATTTTGGAAGGTTAAATATTAAAAACAAAACAACAACACTGCAGTATCCTGCCCATAGAGGCCACTGTGGAGAGTCAATAGGAATTGGGTTGTAGCTCATCCGATAGGCTATTGCTGCTCAAAAAACCAATTTAGTGATCCGTCTTAAACTATGTTCGATGTCTCGTTGCTGTTTAAAGAAAATGTTAATTGGGCCATGAAATGTGCTGTGGTTTTTTTATGTTAAAACTCCAGTTGACATCGTCTCACCTTGTTTAAAATGTTGATTAAAGCTTATTGCCTTCGATTCGATGGAAGCTTGGCGATGCCATCGGGGACCATCGTGTCCCTGGTAGGTGTAACCTTGGCAAGGCATTCGTGACCCAAACCCCATACCATCAACCCTTCCTCTGCTTTTAACTTTTAACTGTTAAACTTTTATAGTGTACAATTTTTTAGTTTTAACTTCGGACGGCAGTCGGTGACCACCCAGTCCTTGTCGCTCCGGTTGCATTTGCAACAAACCTATATACACTATATTATTGCCAGTAAGTTGCTGTTGAATCACTTTTAAAATATTTAAAATGTTACAAACCCAAACTTGTCTCGTTTGATTTCCATGTTATCGACGATTTTAGTTTAAGTTTATAATGTGCGCATGACACTATCCACCAAGTTCAAGGACTATATACGTCAAGTTTTCAACCGGGGAATAATTTTATCGTTGGGAAAATTTAGGGAAATTTGCTAGTTTTCCTGTTTTCTGCACTGTGTTGGGGAAAGCTTAAGCAAGTTACTGGGGAAAACTACCTCCATTTTTAAAATTGTAGTTATCCCTGATTCGTACACAACTCCTCATGTTTCGGTTACTCGTCCAGTCCCTAGTTTTACACCGACCCACCACTAAATTGTAAACCTTGTGTAATGTCACATAGTAGTAGCTCTGTCTTGGAGGCCATTTGTGATTTGTGGGTCTCGTGTGGTAGACCACAGCTGCTGTACTCTACTAGCCCGAGGCAATAGGAGAAAGGGTATCAGAATTAGCCGTGTTTCTCTCTCTCCTTCTCCCAGAAGGAAACTCCCGACTTGTGTTGATCAGAATGACCGACCTTGGCAAGGTTCTTGCTGCTCTCCAAACACAAACTTTTTGTTTTGTTTTATAGTTGGTTTACGGGCTGTGAACTCGGCCTAAGAAATTTTACGACTGCCAATTAAAAAAAAAAAAAATAGCCCGTCACATGCAATGGGTGGATGTTCTGTGTGAGGTACAAGTGTTTTTTTCCTGTTCTCTCAATTGTTAGGGTTGTTGTCAGTATAGTTCCTAAGTTCGAACTTGAAATTTGTCGCATATAGGCAGACAATAAGCTTGCTCCTCTTTATCGGTTCATTAATAGATGTGAAGTGAAAACTCATAGTAGTTTTGTCTGTTGCACCTAAGTAACCGATCACTGAACACTAGATTAACTAAAAATAAGACATTTTTGATAAGTTTTCCAGTTGTGCTAAAACCAGTTACGGACTTTACCCAGTGAATGAACAGCTTCATCCCACATGGTCTTTGTTAGTCGAACGTAATGAGTGCGTGAAAATAAGTTAGGGTACTTTCAATTCGTTGCAGTATCATTGGAGGGGGGTGGGGGGGATTTCTTCACTTAATTGAAAAAAATGTGTACATACCTTAGTAACTAATATTGCCGTAACCATTTTATTTTTTAAAACAACAAAAATATGCAACAGCACTAGTGTGATGCTAACGCACAAAAATTCTTCAATTCATAAAAAATCTGCATGCGTATTAAGCGTTTCATTGGCAGCATATGCAAGAATTATAATGTTTGTCTTACCTGTCAATGTAAGCATAAAATGAAGCCTGAATGCGCACACATGGAATTCAAAATTAGCTCGGCGTTTTGATTGCCCAAACTGTTTTTCAAGGGCAAAATAAAATGCCAAGTTGACAAAAATCACTTTGCTAACTTGGTACTTTATTTTACTTTTGAAAATGGGTTTGGGCAAACTCGAAACGTCGTGCTAATTTTTAATTACAAGTGTGTACGTTCAGGTCACTTAAAAATTGTGCTCTTGAAAATGAGATCGGTAAACTCAAAATGTCGAGCTAATTTTTTTATTCCGTATGTGTACTGTTCACGTGCTCATGCTCGTGTTCATGTGTACTGTTCCGTATATGTACTGTTCACGTGTTTACTGTATGTGTACTGTTCACGTGCAGTTCAGGTGTTTATAAATTATATCCATTTTTCATAGCAGGGCATTTGTCTTAATTCCAATGTGCATGCATATAAGTGCATTTTCCAACATATGCAAGGATTATCTTTCTTATCTGTCAATATCAGCATAAAACGAAGCCTGAATGTGCGCACATGAATGTCAAGATATTTGCAGACTGATATTTCGGGCTTATTGGGGCTGGGGGTTTGTTTGATGTATGGTTGAGTGGTTTTGCTAGCCAGCGACTGAAGTGAAACGATGTGTTAAAGATATTTGCAGGCTAAGTTAAAACCCACACATCCTGACTGAGGATAGCATTGAACTGGCGTCGTCGTCAAGCTGTTGTCTTTTCATGTAAGAGGAAGAAGAGGGGAGGGGGGTTTGAAGCGTACCTGTGGCTTTAATTTTAAAGGCCCTAACGGATCAAGCAATTATAAGTAATAGCGCACATGGGAACCATATTGTTGGCTGCTTGCGAAGGACAACTGAAGCGCATCTCCAACTCAAGATGGCTTCCTTCCTGTGACGCCAACGCCGGAAGTTGCGAGCTGGTTGTGGATGTCTCTGGCTGGCAAGAAGAGGGTTGTAGACCCTAGTTCCTGCGCTGCCTTTGTGCACTCCGTAGACCTTGGTGCCTTATTCCCCTTAATAGCGAGGAGGAGGGGTGGGAAGAGGGACGCAAGGGGGGATTTCCTTTCGCCTCAGGTGACTTGTGTCTGGAGGAACTAGGCAACAGCTGTTTGGTAAAGAAATAGTGCGGCCATTTAAACCATATGGTAAATGTCGTGGTGATCCTCCAATCGTTACTTGAAAAAATAACATTGCTTAACATTTCTGATTAAATGATATTGGACGTTGTTTTCATTTTAATAAAGTCTTTCTTTTTTCTAATCTGTACGTTCTTTTTATAGCAGCTTATTTTTTTAAAGTAATTCTTTGCTTGAAAAAGTCTGTCCCTAAAATGTTAGCCTTTTACAAGTTTAACAAGACACGTCAGCAATCTGTCATAAATAAGCGAGATTTAAAAAGCAAGACATTAAATGATTAGGCTATTTGTGGATTTTTGCCAGTCAGAAGAAAATCCCCACACCTAAATACTGCACATACTAATTAGCTGACTCGGAGACATTTTTGCGCAATTTTAAACTGGCACCAAAAACCAAATAAAAGTTAAGACGAGCCCAAATGGCGAATCACTTGTGAGCCGAGAATGAGGCTAGCTTTGTTTCCATTTTTATAGTGACCAGGGTCAGTAGCTCGCGTTAATTTATATTTGGTTTTTGGTGCCAGTTAAAAATTGCAGGAAAATGTCTCAAGTTAGGTCATTTGTATGCAGCATTTACGTATGGATGTTTTCTTCTGACTGGCAAAAATCCACAAATAGGCCTAATCATTATATTGGTTTGCCTTTTAAAGCTTTCTTATTTAAGAAAGATTGCTGATGTGTCTTGTTAAATTTCTAAAAGACGAGCATTTTAGGAACAAACTTATTTCAAGAAAAAGCATTGGTTAAAAAAAAAAAGCTTAGAGCCTCTGCACTCACCTTTAAGGCCTCTCCAGACAGAAGGAAATTTCGTGCGAAGCTATGCGTAACTACGGGTCTATAAGGTCAATATTACAGTAATCGTGTGGTAGGTGTTGCGTTAAGGGCGAATATTGAAGTCTTTCTTACACCATATTGTGTCGGCGTGCAGCCGCGAGCAGCCAGTCTGGTTAGGGCTTTAATCTTCTGCGTGAAACGTTATGGTACGTTGGCAAAAATTACTACTCAAAAAATAATTCCGTTGCTTTAAATTCCGTTGACGGGAAAGTTTTCAAGTATGGGTATTCACCAACTTGCCACCTGTTGTGTGTTCATGAAGCGGCATAGTGGTATAATCATGCTTATCCGTTGTGGTGTTTTCGAACGAGTGGACACACTTGACAGCTTGCTTGCTCTCGATGCCTCCGAAATTGGCCGGACGCTCATCGATCACAGAATACCATCTGTTTTTTTGCCCACCTTTCTTCCCACACCTGACAGAAGGAAGCTCCCTCCCTCTCTTTCGCTTCATTGACGCCAAATGCCTTCACTTGCCATCATGGAGCTAATGGTTGGTTAATCTTAACAAAAGACAAAAACGCACGCCAGGTCAGTGAATACTTCACTAAATACGAAACCTGGACTTGTTCTCTTATTGCTATATATATAAATTTCCTAATGTTAAAACAGGATTTTCTTCCTGCGTTGATTATAAGAGGGTGGGCGAGAGTAAGTTTGGGGCCCTTTTTAATTCGACGTGTCACACGTCGAATTAATGCGGTTGCGGCCAAAAAACGGGTGTATGCGATTTACGTCGGCGACATCACCTCAAAAACCAGACACGGTTGTTCAATTCTGACCCGACGAAATTCAAGTATGTGGGGGGTGGGTCACTTGCAGTGTGCAAATACGAAAGGTATTATGCTCCACAGAATATACATAAGACGTTTGAAGTATAATAACCTCTGACGAGGTCCTTTAGCGAAAAAACGCCGCCGTATCGTAGTAGCAAAAGTTACGAGACAATTTTTTTTAATATAATGTGCAATATAGTAGATATTCTTCAGTACACCACGCATTCAGATTTTTTAGCAGTGTCCTGTTGGTATGTCTGCCGTTACAACTGCATACATCAATTTCACATTTTTCTTTATTCTGCCATACAACACGTCGAATTACTAATGCAGTGTAATGCATCCTTGATTTATTTTTTCAATAAATTTCCTCCGTTTCCTGGGATCTTGAAGTGTGTACTATTGGGGGGGGGGGGGGGGAAAAGTTTTTACTTGTGCTACTCTTCGTGGTCTTTATTTGGTGTCTGATGACTTCCACATTGAGGGTATGAAACGTCACATGCTCCAGATTATATTTTGTGTGACAGTCTTTTTTGATAAAAGCGCAAGTTTTTTTGTGTGTAAAACATGCAACGACCTAATTCTGATCTTAGTAGTTTCATCGCCATCCCAGAGTCAAACAGCATTTGCAGCAACTGAATATAGTAAAACTGCAAACGTGCGTAAAAGCAGTAAAAAAAGAAGGCCGATGTCGTGTTTAAATATTTTTTTCCCGTTGCCCTATTTTAAACCGAAAGAATAACAGCATGGGTTTCGACGTGCCTAATTTAAGATTCTAGTATAGAAAGGAAAGAAGGAAAACAGCTAAAATGCGAAAAAATCTTGCACTAGAAATAATGTAGTACAATTTTAGCCACCTTTATACACTTACGTTTCGGAGTTCAGGGAGGAGTGGCCATAGCAATAAAGGCACTATGCAAGTGATCTGGGGACGAATTAGGTTGCCAGTTCGAATCCGGGTCATGCCACTCTGGTGAAACGTAATTGCATAAAGGTGGCTTACTGTACAACATTATTTCTAGTGCATTAATTTCGCTGTATGCCTCGTTTTCCTCTTTCCTTTATATAATTTACAGCGATTTGGGTAAATTTATTTAATTATACTATTGCTAATGAAATTTCTTTAGATTCACAATAGTAATTTCCGAAGAATCATTACTACACTTTCTATGTGTTTGTCTCTCTCCAGACTATTTCTTTCAAACCACTTATCAGACAGTATGCCTGGGTGCTGCCAGTAATTTCTGCTTCTTCTGAACAAAAGAACATCGCGGCAGAGGCAACAGTCACGGCGTTGAATATATTTAGGGGTCTATTATGAGAAACGAACAAAGTGTGACAAAAATGTAAGCTACTTTGAAAGTAGCTACACATGATTACTACAATAATCTAAGCAAAAATGCAAAGTACACGTTAGATTTAGAAATGTTTTAGGGATGTTAATAATGTAGAGCTAGATCGCCAATTCAGCAGCAGTCAACATCTTGGGTGCATTGGTACCAAGAAACGATTCGTTTGTTATGCAATGCTAGCTAAGAGTGTTCGTGTTTTAAATATGTAAGGAGTTGAGGTAAACTGTCTTGTAAGTAAGAAAGTCCACAATAAACTGTCTTATGACTATAAAAGACTGGCATGGCTAATAATAGTAGTGTTACCAATTTAAAAAATCGTTATTGTGGTTGGGCTTAAAATGTGCGTACGGACGAGGGCTACCCTCACACCGAGTTTCATCAAGTTTACACGGCCAGTTTTTGAGCCCCGACCGTTTGACCCTGTGTGGGACTTAGCCATTTTTTCATAGTTCAAATGGTGACGGTTAACATCCGTCCTGACGGTTTTTTTTTCCGAATAGCTCGGCTCACAGAGGTCTCACGGACTTGTGGTTGGGCTTAAAATGTGCGTACGGACGAGGGCTACCCTCACACCGAGTTTCATGATGGTTAGACGGCCAGTTTTTGAGCCCCGACACTTTGACCGATTTTCTGTACCTTCCGTAATGCTACGGAAAGTGCCTCTGGGGTCACCAGCAAGACAGGGTTGGTGCCAGAGCGCCCATCTTCTGGGGCCGTCCATCTAGCATCGTCCCCATGGGGCATGCCGATTTTGGCCGTGATCCGAGCACTTTTCATTTTTCCTGCGTTAGCAACGCTGGGTTCGAGTGTACGCGGGAGAAGCCAACATCCGGGGGGGCCGCTCGCGGCTTTTTGAGGTGGTCGCAGGGTTTTTTTTTCGAATAGCGGCGCTCACAGAGGTCTCACGGACTTGTGGTTGGGCTTAAAAATTTTTAATTTGCAATTTTCTGCTTTTTTATGAACAAAACAAGACGTAAACATGCTAAACAAATATTCGCTATAAAAAATAAAGGCCGTGTAGAAAATAAATTATAAAATTATGATTTAAATGCTGACATACTTTTATCACGACCTGGTAAAACGGACGGTATAGTTCAGCCAAATTACTAAACAGAAAAGTTTGTAGTGGAGTTTAATCATGGAGCAACATTTACTGCTTTTGTGACCATTGTAATGTAGTGAGAAGTGTGGTGGGTGTGGCCAGACTTTTGCCTCCTCATCCTCAGTTCCTGTCAGGACAATAAGGCACGCGAGTCCACCCTTGGTTGGTCTCTATTCAAAAATAACCAGAGGAAAAAAGATGGACAAAGAGAGATGAAGGAGACCCGGGGAGCAAAGAACATCATTAGGTATCCCTGAAATAAAAACTTCTAGGGTTACATGTTAACGGCTACACCGATGTGGTGGCGTTTGGAATTGTAGGCCATAGTGGTATGCGTACGCAGTTGGAAATTTTTTTTTTTTTTTAATTAACCCTTCTTGAGCCATTTGGATTTCCATCCTGTTTAATTTTACACAGTTGGCACATTTGCAACACAAAATGGTCATATTTGTTTAATGTTAGTTCACCCAGGTACACTGTTGTTTTTAATTTACACTGTAAAATTTAAAATTGAAGTTTACATCGCAGTTGTGTACGCTGTTTGCCACTCAGTTGAATAAACCTAACCAGAAATGCAAACAGCCAGCAGTGCGCCTTGCAGTTACGAAAATGACCTCGGTTGCTTTTGACCAACTTAAAGTAACCAGTCGCCACATTGTTTGTCGAAATTTAAATTCATTACACGTAGGCTTAGCTATGGAATATGAATATAACTTGCACATTTACGAGAAGCACTTTTCGAAAATTAGGAAATTTAAGAATTTCCGGAAATTCGGCAGCTAAAAAGATTTTTATGACCCCCACCAAAGGTCATAATTCTCTCATGGAACGTTCAGGTTACAGGACAAGAAGCTAGACATTTGACTCAAGTAATAGCCTATATCGTACAGACTTTAATCTATCACAAATCGCAATATCTTAAAAGTAGTTGGTTCAGTTTCCACTTAGGCAATGTGCATGCTGCCGTTCAGTAAGCAACGGTTATAGGTTCATATTTGTATTCACGTGGAAAGAAATAAAAAGTTAGAGAAGAAAAATTTACATCTGTAAAAGAAACCTTTACATAAATCGCTACAAGTTGTACATGAAACGAAATGGAAATGCTTAGCACACGAGTATCCCCAAAACTGTTGCTGTGGTTATAGAACTGTTATCTAAGAAAAAATATAAATTTTCATTTTTCTACAATTTTTTCCATCTGTGGTAAAACTAAGAGGGGGAATGCAGACGTTGTAACAGGTTGAAAAAAAAAAGCAAGATTTGTGTGACCGTCCAGTCCTGAATAAGTGAAAATTCATGAAGACTTGAAAATACTGTACAATTTATACCTTATAACTGTATTTATCAAAACTAACTAAACCTTACTAAAAAAAAAAAGCATTACTGCCTTAAATTAAGTATCTGCATATCACTTGAATACAGTAATAATTTCATAATTGTAAGCTTTTTGGTGTGCAGTTGTGAGCACAAAGCATAAACATTTAATTCCCACATCCACGCTAAAAATACCACTCTTATTGCAGTCTATAAAAGTAATGTGTTGTCTGCTGACAAGTATATGTAGAGACACTACACTTCATGCTTCGATGCAAATTTTCTCTCATGGCACGCCTCGTTGATACCAAGATTTTAAAGTAAAGAAAAAAAAGCATCAAGTTCTCCAACCACCCCTTTCCTTCAAGACCAGGTCCTCGCCTTGGTGCGTGTATTAACAGTATAGCGCCTGGGAACGGGAGAAAGAAAAGCTTCGTTTTTTAAAGAGCCAAGACAAAGGAAGTCGAGATTGGAGCGGGCCTTACTGGAGTTTGCGCACTTGAGTAGCCATGAGGAGCCACTTCCGGCCGGGCTTGCTAACGGTCATGGGATGTACGGGATTGGAGTTTCCGTTGCAGGATATCGTGTGAACAGCATCGTTATCATTCTAGTTATGGGAAAATTAAAAACAAAAAAAAGGATTGAATTTAAAACAACACGAGTCGTTGGATGTGATGACCACGTTATTTCCTCCATCTGAAATAAATCGGATCTAAAAAAGCACTTGGTTAAATGTGTAGTGGTCATTCTGGCGTAGTGGTCATGCTTAGAATTACGATAATTTAATCCAGCGTGTACTAAATGGATGGTTGCTTTCCTCCTTTAACGGAGCATGTAGCTTTCCAGTTGGCTATACCTAGTTGCCATGGCAATGTGTAGACGAAGCAGAACAAAATAGCAGACTGATTTCTGAATACCAGTATTCGACGTTTTGTTTTCGATGCGCCATCCCGAAACGGTCACCATGTTGGATT
>JAHWFP010118774.1:21080-32798 GCA_023313725.1 Lithobius niger | reverse complement strand
AAAAAAAAACCCGGTCACCTGTGTTAAAGGGAGTTTTTCAACGATCTCACTTCACATTTGTCTAGCAGCTGCACGCTAGACATATTCTGAATTTTAAATCTGGCTATAGGTTTTTTGCATCGACCAACTCTTACGTAAACATCCAGCGACGAACAGATTCCTAAACCCAGCATGGCAGCTCAGCACTGGCGTCAAGGCTCGTCAATGTTCCATTACATCGGCTTGACGTCAATACGGAAGCATCGACCTCATACGACTCTTCGAGACACCGATTAAAGATGGCGGACATGCATTTTCTTTTCACTAGCATTATTTATGTGAACATAATTAAGAAATGGTGAATATTTGTCGTCACATACATAGCGTGCCCATTAAGCTAAAAGGTCACAAGTCACTGGACTGTAAGAAATAAACATTTTATCTGACGATATACGAGCGAAGCGAGATGACGCCAACGGAGCTAGCGATGCGTCTAGTCAACATCATTAAAAACGTGTGATGAGCATGCGTGCATGCACCCCTACTCCTCTTGAACCAAGGCACCTACAAAGGTGGGAGTATAACCAAATGAAAGATAATTAAATTGCGCTTCACTTAGGCCTATTTTTGTCGCTGTAACTTGATTTTATGACCCTTAAATACGCTGAAAACCTGCAAAAATAACGTTGTAGTTGGTTCATGCGAAGTTTATTATGCTTGAACCAACTTTGGCCTTCCAAAGTAAACTTTGCCTGACAGAACTGTGACGTCTGTTTTGCGTCAGTAACACGACATAATAGTATAACATGGATCAGTAGGAAATCAAACTATATTTGTTTTCGGGCCAGCCATTGTTGAAACGTGTGAACACAGGTGACACGTATGAACTTGAGATTGCAGTTCAAAGTACGAATGTAGAAATAAACTTATAAAGGACGACATATTTTGCGCTAGACTATGAGCCTACATACGAGGAAACAGGCTTTGGGCCTATTGTGCTTATATATACGTCTTCTCCTCCGGAAGTAGGAAGACTAGAAATGTGAGAAAGGTCTCGAAAGACAGGAAATTACTCCGGATATCGTTTAGGCGTATTTTCGTAGTTCTAGGTAAACGTTTTCCCCTCGGAAAAAACGTAAAAAAAAAACCTTTGGACCATTGTTGAAACGAATTTTTCGAAGTTGATTGTTAGGTTCGGAATATCACTCCCCCATTGTGCTCTTGTGGTGAACAGGAGACTGTTCTTCATTTCCTTTTGCAGTGTCCGCTTGGTGATGTGCATCGTAAGGCGACATTTAGTAGGCACTGTATGTTTGCCAGTCTTAGTGACGTGTTTTGTGTGCACCCTATCTCGGCTGCCACTCTACGGCGTCTCCGGGATGTTGTAGTCTTTTGCAGGCAACGGGGAGCACGGATCTAGTTGCCCTGTAGGCGTGTTCGCGTTCGTTTGTTTTGTTAGTATCTGTGTTTCAATCTCCATCCCTACTTTCTGTTGACATGGTATCACTGTCCTGCTGTTTATCTGATGTTGTAGTTCTGTAGTTTTAAGTAGGTTTAAGTAGTTCTATACGAGAGCGCATGGCTTTGGGCCAAGGCATTCTATATAAATAAATAAATCACATATTCTTGGCAGGATGGTCCACAATTGTTGTGCCACGTAGGAGGCGCGTGGTCCAGTATTGTTGTCGGTGGGATTATGGCCTGCAATCCGAATAGCTGTCATTTAAGAATGAGGCACGTGCAGCTCACTCATGGGACGACTGTTGGGAGTTTTATTTTGGACATTTCAAATTCAAACTGCCAATTTGGACGTAAATTTAAATGAAATTACGTAAAGGTACGAAAAGATTAAATGATAAATGCAAATTAGGCCTACTTAAACAAACTATATTCATAACAGAAAAGTGTGTTAGAAATATTTCTACGTTTGCATTTGTAAAACATCGACATTCGATCAATATGCCATTAGCTGGTGCTCTACTCAACAGGCTAGCATAATTGTGGTAAACACGCATATCGGGGTATGATGTAGGCTGACTTGCATTAAAACCTCACGAAACGGTTGGTTAACTCTGTCAACAAACCTTTGTGTTAATCTTTATTCAATGACGCATTATCTTTTGATGTTTTACAACTACTTCGCCATTGGGGATGGGGAGACATAAATTAATGCACAAAAACGCTAAAGCACACAAAGCAGTACGTAAAGAAAACATTCCTAAAATAAGTGAAACAAGAAAACCTATGGATGGATGGTATAAGAATTTATAGGGGTTTGGTCGTACTAACACGAATTATAGGTGACTTGCGGTTCCTGATGTTCAGCTCTGATGGTGTTGCTTCATCTTACGCAGCACAATTTATTTGAATAAAAAAACTGTTCACGACAGGGATCAGGTTACAAAATTAGTAGCAAGACTTACTATGATATAAGCAAAGAAAAATGAATGAGTAGGCACAAGTTATAGTTTGCTTATGAACTGAAACATTACGAAAAACGCGCACTACAATGTTCATGATCGTTTTTTGGTGTGAAATTCACCGTCAGCAGCATAAATGTTAAAACAAGAAATGTCCTCGAACGAAGCGAGATGACGCCGAATGAGCGAGCGTTAGCGAGTGACTCGGCTAGTTGTAGGTTAAAAACGTGTTAGCTTTTAGGCTAGCTTTAGGTTTTACGCCGAATTTTAGCGTTTCGGCCTAATATTTACCTCCGCTGGAATTTCGTAAGTAGCAGCTAACAACACTGGGTGGAGAGTTAGTCCTATCTTCCATGCAACACGGTTTGGGTTTCGAGATTTCACGTTACCGTGGCAACGAGAAATCTTTAAACTATGAGAGGCAGGCATATTATTATTTCATGCTTTGGTGTAAGTACGTCGTCTGCTTTAAACATTCGTTTTATATAAACGGCTTCGTCTTGACACGACGATTTCAGGTTTCATTTTCTGGATTTCCATCGCTAGTGCAGAAGCCACTTTCGTCGCCATGCTGAACTGAATTTATCCAAGCATTCTTTTTTCAAATGAAAGTAATATTTGTCGTTATTGGAACCCTTTTGTTTTTTATGGTTGTGTTTCTTTCTATGGTGGTTAAGTGCAAATAACAAATGTTATGATTTCATTGAGTTGCATCAAAAAGGTTATTAGCTAGAAAGAAGCAACCAAAATTTAAATTGCCGTGTTTTTTAAAACACTTGACTACCACCAGCATGTGTATGCTTCGTCGGAATTCCTTAACTATTCAGGATCCAAACTTACAATAAGTGTTAGAAAAAATTCGAAAATATTGTAATTTCTTCCGCAATAATTGTTCGATTACGGCAAATTGTGGCTCAGCAATACTTTTGGAGGTATAAAGCGATGTACCAAATTTCATTCTAATACAAGCTTTCGTCTGGGCTCCACCCAGACTAAAAAAGTGCCACCAACCAACCAAGCAACATTTTGCAATTTCATGTCCGTTATAGGCTACGCTTCGCTCACTCGCTCCGCCAATAAAACTTAAAATTGGTTTTTCTTCAAGTGACTGATGCACAGAAGGCTCACTTATGTGGTTTTAAAGGTTGTCAAGCATTTCCGTTTTTGAAACACAGAAGTACGGCGTGGATTGAGCGAGTAAAATGAGCAATTTAGACGTAAATTAACCTTTCAGTGAGTTTCTTCGCTTCCGTCGCAATCTTTCATTTACTTTCACCTCGTAGGGGCTTACTTCTGGAGGAGTAGACCAACAAACGCGCAAACAAACAAATAAATCGTACGTCTTGAAAGATGTAGTTGTAATGCAGACCTGCTGAGGAATGTGATGACGAACTCTGAGCAACAAATGCAATTAGTTTGCATGGAAATAGTCAGTGCATCGATTTCGTGATGCTCATGAAGTCAAAGAAATTACATGAAGCATGGATCGACGTCAATGGAGAGAGCAAACCGAACGAGATGGCTAGTTTAACTTAAAATTGCTTAGCAGTGTCCATGATGGTGCAACCGTGATGGTGAGCATACGACGGTGAGAAAACGGTTCTTAAAAACACTTGTTTTGTGAAATTGGCCTTTTGTGGCTAATAATCACAGCAATGGGCCTTTCTCTTTGCAATTGTAATATTTTAGATTATCTAGACACACGCTAGCAAATTCACAGTCCTACGAAAGTTGTGATATCCACCCAAAACCAAAACTGGTATAAGATAAGCTGCCAAGTTTCCAGAAAGGGTCGGCCTTTGAAAGTAGTGATACATTCAATCATCGAGGGGGGGGGGGGGGGAATGAGGCTTAATGGCGCGTCGACAGCTGGATCATTAGCATCCCATCGTAAGGCCGCCAAGGTTATTCCTATTAGCCAAGTTAATCGCACCGAATAAAACTTTGGACGTTAAATGAAACCTTGAAGATTGCTATACCGCAAGTAGCAATTTTCTAGTTTTCATTTAACTTTCGAACTATTAGTAGGTGCGATTAACTTCGCTAATAGGATTAAACCTTGGCGGCCTTTCCCTGGTTGTATGATATCACTACTTTCAAGGGCCGACTCTTTTTGGAAACTTGGCGACTTCTCTTATACCAGTTTTGGTTTGGGGTGGATTTAACACTACTAAACTACTAAACTTTCTCTTATAGTGATTTGACACGGAATAATGTTTGCGTGCCATGCCATGCCATGCCATGCCGCGCCCGCGGATTTCACACGGAATAATGTTTGCGTGCCGTGCCGTCCCATGCTGCGCGCAATCGAGCCACGACGGCTGCTACGCAACAACCGGCCAGCCCGGGCCAGTACGGGCTGGCGCTGCTCGGCACGCTTTAATTATTCCGTCTGAAATCCGAACGCGCGCAGTACCGCGCTGCTGGAAATGCTAACAAAGCTTCATTGTAGTTAAAAATTTCCCGCCACCTGGTTGTTGCCAAAACAAGGATGCCGACAACGGCCGCTTGTAATTAAACCGTCTGAAATCAAGTCGCGCTGGCCCTCCTGAATGTGCTAAAGAGGCTTGGCCGCATCCGGCCGCGGCCAGCCCCCAGCCCGAGACGAATTATTCCGTGTGAAATAACTATTAAATCCCAACGAAATGAAACTGTAGTCTCCGGAAGCTCTGATGGATATATACTTCAATTAACTGAACAAAAAACGGTTTCACCCTTTAGAAAAAAAGCATTAGAGCTCGTATCCCCATACTCACAGCTGTGAAGGTACACGAATAAAAACTGATTAGAGTTCAGTCGAATGCAACAAACTATAATTTGAACTTCAGTTCCGGGAACAAGGACTGTTTTACTCAATGGTTATGTCAGATAGTGAACGCTGTTTGTGTTTGAAATGTTTAATGTTTATGTGTGTGCATGTGAATGTTTCTGTGCGCTTAATTTGTGTGTTATACAGGCTTTTTTTTATATTTGTGTTTGTTGTTTTATATTTTAAGTCTTTTTCGTGTGAGTGGCTGCATGTGTATTTTGTGTGCATTTATAAATTGCAGAACAAGCAGACGCCTAGTTAAGGCAAGTTTTTTTTGCCTGTGTTTGATGGTTCCTGTTTTAGTTCTGGTTCGTGTGAATAATTGTTCATTTTATGTATGTATTTTAAAATTTTAACTTTTGTTGGCATTTGCTGTTTATGGCGTCTATTTTGTATGTCTTTGTGGGTTAAGGTTTTCATTCAGTTTCATGTGCGTGTATATGTTGTATTTTTTGTGTGCATTTCTGTGTGTGAAATATCCAACCATTTTGTTTGTTTGATTAGTGATGACATATGCGCGTGTGCATGGAGGCTGGCATGTCACAATCCTTGTTCCCTGGAATTGGAGTTCAAATTAAAGGTCGTTGCGTTCGAGTGATCTCTAATCTGTTTTTATTCGTGTACCTTCACAGCTGTGAGTATAGGGATACGAGCTCTGCTTTTTTTCTAAACGGCGAGGCAGTTTTTTTTGTTCGTTTAATCTGTTGGCTTTTTTCGCTTCCTCTTTTTTTTTTTTTTGTAATTGCTGCGGTCTTATCTATCGTGTTTACGGTATTTCCACTGTCCATCCAATTTTGTTTGCGAAAAAACGAAAGATTAGAAATGCGTATTTATGTTCAACTTCCACACACGATTTAACCCATGTTTGTTATTTGATAGCAACACACTAGCGTGTGTTTAGATTTAGCATGTGTCGTCTCGCCGGGTAGTTGACTCTACATTGTTGCAGACAGATGCAGTATCGTAGGTTAAGTTAGGTTTAGGTTTAGGTTTATCATAGTAAAGAGTGTACGGCTTTGAGGCCTTTTAGACTCTGATTAAAGAAACAAGAAACAAATATCGTAGGAAACAATCGCGGAAACACTTCAACTGGCTTCTCGAAGCCCGCATTGAAAAACTAAATAAGTCATTCAGTCATGTCGGCTGTCTAATTTTGAGGACCTCAAAATTAAAGACTTCACACTGTATAGTTTAAAACTTGAAGATTTAAACGAAAACCAAGACCATTTCAGTTTGGTTCTCCACCTAACTTAGGCTGACAATGCTGGCTAAAACAAGATACAACGACAATGTTGCTTACCCCGCGCCCAAGCATCGTTGCGCCTTGTTCGAAAGAGCTCTAATCTGAACTTATATACGCCTCGCCTCTTTATTACCCCATTGTTACATGTTTCAGCATTGTAACATTTTGACATTGTTAGCCGCGCCGCCTCCGTCTCCTGTCCACTTTTTGAAAATTCTTGTGCGCAAACTAACTCTAATAAGTACCGCCTGCCGGCTGTGTTAATTTCGACATTAATTGCCAAAACTTGTTTTGGTCTCCTTCCATCCCCTACTCCAAAAACAAGAACATATTAGGTTTGGTTAATCATAATCATAAAATAGTTCAGACCTGGGTTCGGTTTCGACTTTTAAGTTAACGACAAAAACTAACCTTCTATTTTAGTCTATGTGGTCGTTGAATAAATACGGACAAAATAGATCATTGTCATCCCACTCCAATCGCAAACTCTTCAGGTTTTTATGCATTAGACTGTGAAGAGCAAGAATAACAGACGCCCTTCCCCACCCTGCCTATTTAGTTATTATACAGTATTAGAATATGAACGTGCATTTCAACACAATCGAAATTTTTAGTCCCACCCCTTTTGCTTGACATGACATGATGTTTCCGTTTTACAGTACGGACTGAACCGAATACAGAGATAAAACATATGACAGGTTTTTTTACACTGATTTCCTATATATATATATCTTTTAATTTCTCCATTTTCATTTAGCTTTCGTCCATTTTAATATTGAGGAAAGTCTAACAGCAGGCGAAAGCAAAAACAAAAAAGGACGAAATGAAACGAAACCAATTCAACGTGAAAAAAAAAAACTTATGATTTGCCTTTGAGATGCCTAAGAGACCACACGTGGTGACTTCTAGGATGACATTTTCGAAGCTCGCTCTTTCCTTTGCTTTGATCCAACACTTGATCATTACAAAATTTTGTCAGAAAGTTATGGGTGGCTCTTTGTCGACTAGCGTAGGGGAACCGAGCCGTCTCTTTGGAAGAGTAGTAAGAAAACATTTAGCTTCTGGGCCGGAAGTGAAGTCACTTGCGCATGTGCAATATGGCAGTCGTGTTACCAGACAGGAAGTGACGTCACGATTCGGGCAGCCAACCACTAGTGACGTCACTTCTGGCCCAGAAGCGGACATTTTCGTACTACTTGGAAGGCACCATTATCTGCGTGAGATGTTGTTTGCATCAGTTAACCAAGCCCTATTCACTCGCTCCGAAATCTGCTCAAGTTTCCAACGATAGTTCTCGCTATCCAAACGTTCTGCGCCATCTGCAGTATGCTACGACAATCCAGATTCAGCACGGCTACTTCCCAGGTTCAAGATTGAAACTGAAAGTCGCTTAAAGATGTAAGTTAAAGGACCACAGATTTGAGAACGGATTTCTCTGTAGAAGTGGGCAGAAAACCCGTCAGGCCCAACCGCATGGCTTGGTCTGAGGGTAGTGAAAGCTGAAAGCACGTCACTGGATTTAATTTCCACGTTGCTACAGGGGTCCCTGTCTAATTGATTATAAATACTCCCGGTTGGAATACAATTATTGTCGATGATACCGTTTTCGGCAAAAGTCTCGTTTAGGACAGATGCTTTAGCTGTCGGGTCAGTAATATAATTGCCTCTCACCTTCAGGGGAGGTGTAGATCTTGAAACACCGGTTTTTTGACGGAAAAAACGAAAAAGGGATGCAGGAGTGCCTTCAGCCAAGACCAGACATTCCAGTTTACGTTGATGGTTTTTTAGAGCCAAAACATAGTTTTTTCGGTGCAAATTATATGCTCGTAAGATGTCAATGGAACGATTTGCCTTATAGCGATGTCACAGGGTAATTTTCTTCTAAGCCAACTTCCTAAGATCAATAGGGATTTTGGTACCCTTTCGTCTTGAGGTACGGTTAGAACTGCACACCGAACAAGTAAAGTAACAGAAAATTCAAAGATTAATCCTGGAAAAGGGGATTTGCCAAAACGTCGCAGATGTAACCATCGTTATAGGTTGCAACATAGGTGAGGGGATGAGTTACGTAAGCTTATTGTTAAAAAAAATTCCTGCATGCAGGTCCCTGTGCCCAGCATATAGGAAACGGAAAAGTTTTTTTTTCCATTTGTTTATATATTTGTTGCTGTCCATGAAACAGAAACAGGTAGCATGACGAAAAGTCAAAAAGTAGATAGGAAAATGTATGTTTAATATAAAAAAAAAATAGCGTTGCATTTCTGAAATTCTATTGTGTGCATAGACATGCTTGAAACAACCTGTGCATTTTTCGTTTGCCTTACAGCCAAGAGTCACAGGAGGGAAAATAGTAAATGCGCTCTTTAGCAAACTATCCATCCCCCCCCTCCCCCCCCCCCATCACCTCCACAAAACTAATACTTGCATACATAAGTTAGACTTTTTTATTCCATTCTCATTGCCTTGTAATTCCAGCATATGTGGGTTCCTAAGGAGAAATTTAGGGGCAATTTTGGTGCAGCAGGCGGAAAAACGAGAGCGTGCACTCAAAACTGCCTGATCTGGGGAGCTTCTGGAGGGCATGGATGCTTGAATCAATCTGGAAGCTTGTGCCGATGAGCAGCTATTGGGGAGCCGGCTAGGAACTGGACTTTAAAATTGGTGCACTCAGATGAAATCTGTCATGCTACTATAAAACGTAAGGCATCGGATGGCTAAAAATCGGAGCATCACCATCATCGAATTGTGAACCACCGGTGAACGACCGTGCAACATGCACTAGCACCAGTGAACCTGAACCAACCAATGGCCTGCACCGGTTCGAGGCGGAAGTGGGACAGGAACGGCTTTGCGGTACACCAGCAGAAGGAAGACAAACAAGAGACACAGGAATGGATGAGCCCGGCAATGCAGATTCGAGCCTGAAACGTCCAAAAATTGAGAAAGGAGGAGATGACCATCAAACACGTCGCCGATGAGAGGGATACAGTTCCCCACCACCAGTAAGGCACTGGGATAAAAACACTGTCGCCAGCAGCACAAGCGATTCATTATATTTCGGTATCGGAAATGTCAAGCGCGCGATACCTTCGTCAGAGTACAATAAAAAGTAAACCGTAAAAATGAAGGATAAAATCACCGAAATGTGATGGAATGAATAAAAAACCCGAATGGTTGCGAAACACTGTATACATATTGCACCTTTCATGGTCTTTATTCATTCAATAAAAAGCAACAACACTTTACATCTTGTTCATTACATCTTGTTTTTTCGTTTTTTTTTTTATAGGGGTAGCCGAAGTGGTGTCATTCGTGTGGCACGCGTTGACAAATGGCAAGTGTCAAGCCGGGAGTGCCCTGCCAGTTTGGCACAATGCATGGCACCCAAACGTCACTTTGGTTGCGTCCTGTAATGAACAAAATGTCAGGTCTTTTTACTTTTTAATTTTTATTGTACTCTGATGAAGGCATCGCATGCTTGGCAGCTCCGATGCCGAAATATAATGTTTCGCATTTACTCGCTTGTGCTGCTGGCTGCAGTGTGTTTGTCCCTAGTTCACTATTCTGCACACATCACTGTGATACCAGTAAGGCAGATAGAAGATCCACAACCAGATGAAGTGCGTTCGAGGGACGGGAGGGAACGTCAGTTGGAGTCCGGTAGATTTCTCAAGTCTCTTTTCAGTTGCGGCGTGGTAATACATTTTGAAATCCCCAGGGAATGTTTCATTTGGACCCTGCCTGCACTTAAATCTAAAAGTGTCGGTTGTTTTTAATGTTGTCAAACTTTGCAGTCTGATTTGTCGACATGTTGATTTGTTGACATGTTGATATGGGGCCAATAAGCGCCGGTGCACACGTGTGGTACGGCATTTGCGGTTTGGTTTAGGTGACATCTGTTGGGTACTGCACACGTACCAGCGTCGACGTTGCGTTACCGCCCGCCGCTCGTGCGGTCGTTTTGCACCGCAATTTCCCCCGTCAACGCAGCGTTAAAAAACCGCAATTGCGTCTCTGAGTACCTTGGGTGACTTGAGCGGTGCACACGTCCGCCGTTTACCGCAAAAGCATTACCGAAAATGGCGTCCAATTTCGAAGAAATTGACATGGAATTGTTTATTGGGGGAGTAAAGAATTATCCTGAAATATGAAATGTTTCTGCAGAAATGATTGAAGACTCATTGGGAAGTAATTAAAGAACTTATCCGAATTTTTCAGTTAATCTGCAAAGGATGTATAACATTTTCCCCTGGTACGTCTTAAATTAGTACATCAATGTACCAAAATTCGTCGCATTGGTTTTAAAATATATTTTTTGTTCATGAGGTAGGCGAAAAAAGCAATATCGTCTCGTTGGTTTCAAACTAAAATGTTTTGTACACGAGGTTAGGGAACCGAACGCGCACATACGTCACCGAAGCGGCACCGCAGCGTCAACGTGCGTTATAAAACGCACGTGTGCACCGGCGCTAAGAAAAGTGGTCATAACTTTGTCATTTGCTTTCATCGAAATGTGTTGTTATATAAGAATTAAAACAAGAGACTTTACGGTCTTAAAGTCAATTTTATTGAACTGGAAATTTGTGCAGTATACTATTCCTGAAGACATGAACAGATTGTGTAATCTTAGTATTTTCTCATTGTTTGAAAAGTATGAAAAGTTGATTTTTTTTTGAAACCGGAAGTAGTTTTAAATTGTCCATGGCTGTTTGAGTGTTGCGCGAGTTTTGCTGAGGTACGGCTGAGTGTTGCTTCATGGGGGGGGGGGGGGTGTTAAGTATTCCGTCTTCTAAGCAGAAACTTAGGGAAGGGGATATGTAACACACTCGTTACATGGCCACAGAATATAGGCTTCCAACTACAACAGAGTTGCCCTAATCCGTTGTCGATCTTCGTTGCGTCACAACAGACTATGATTACGTCCGAGTTTAGGGTTACCTTCTCCCACTTTCCACTGTTTGGGGTTTTCCATTAAAAAGTGCTGAAGCTTATGCAGATCTTTGGCGTCCATTGTGGATAACTTCGGTCCAATTCAGCTTAAGGGAACGTTCAAGTATTACGTCATGAAGAAGGGGGGAGTCGGGGTTTGCATTCTGATGACGATAGCTGACGAGGGTAAAGGGGGAGTGGTCAGTTGGTGACGTGGCCAGTTGGTGACAGGAATACACCCAAAATATATTATATACCCCCTCTCCCCCCCCAAAAAAGACCACAGAAAACTGGGGATAAGGATAGAAAATACCCCCTCCAGATGGGTGGGGGGGGGG
>JAHWFP010118774.1:0-11302 GCA_023313725.1 Lithobius niger | reverse complement strand
CCCCCCCCCCCCCCCCCACCTCAAACCAGCAAAAGGTACATCACACGTTGAGCTAGCTACTTGAAAAAATCAACTCCGCACGGAAGAACTTAGTTTCGTGAACACTATAGCTAGATAGTAGTTAACCAACTACCAACGCTATTCGCACCTTTTTTCCAACAAGAAAAGTGTAATATTATCATTAATCGTGACTTTTGTGTTGTCAGGCGACCAAATCTCTCGATCAAGAGAGGTTTCATCCTTTTCTGTCGTGTTGTTATTTTCCCTCAGATGCTTGAAAACAACCAAACTGCCGTAGCCGGAAAACACACACGTGTTTAGTCCAATGATCGTCACGCTCAAAGTTAACGTTGTCGTTGAATCTTGGAGGGCGACACACTAGCGTTTGTCTTAATTAATTGGATGGAATAAAATTTGACTCGTGGATATGAATTGAAATTGGTGTGAATGAAATCACTTCCCAGCGGAAAGTCAGTAGAAATTGAGACGACTTGACTTGGCATTAAGTCGATGTATCGGTACGGACTATTTGGTACCAATGAATTTTCGGTACCACAAAACACTGTGAACACTGGTATGCTACCCAACAACCAAGGCATAGTAAAATCGCGTGAAGTTGCCAAAATGTCAAGACTGTAGTTACTACAACACTACAAGTTATTACGAATTTTATTAAGTTTTATTTCAGATATGCGTACATGTAACGGATAATATACAGCCTAATGGTGGGTCGAATTGGCGTCAAATTTCATCCGTACGCTGCAGATACCGTCTATGCCTCCTCGTCTGTGTCTGGTTTCTCTTTGCATAGCTGAAAATAAGAATAAGTCTACTGAATCAGGTAAACAATACAAATGCCGTATGTGCTCTCACCCCACAAGAGATGGTGATAAAAATTGCTAATAAAACAGTAACTTTGTACTTGCTAATAATGATGGTAATAATTTTATTATTGCTGTTATCATTATTATTATTTTTCTGTGATGCACTCGAACTTTGTATTTATTGCATTAGTTAACATTTGTAATTCGCGTGTTGTTTTTTAGTTATTTTTCTATACGGTAGCCAATACGCCGCACGCGAGCAGAAGGAGTCATCATTGTAGGAGTCTTATACCCGGAGGAGTAGACGAGCAAACACACACCCACACCATACTTTTTAATGATGGAGATTCTAAATACTTTGTTCCACCACAGGCCCGGACTGGCTCAATTCTTATGACCGGGCTCATCACATTTTGGCCCCCCGAATTAACATTTTGGGCCAAACTAAAAAAAAAAAATTGGCCGACGAAAGTAAAAAAAAATTGGCCCACCGAATTAGTTTTTTCATAAATTTACAGGCCCCCCCCCCTTGCTGCATGTGGGTGCTGGCCTACAGGACAATCGCCCTCCAGCCACCCTAGCCAGTCCGGGCCTGGTTCCACATTATGTTTTCAGAAAACTGACTGTATGACGCCATGTTTTTTTTTCACTACAAGTGCAAAAAATACGTAAACATCCCATTCGTAAATTCTAACAATAACTACGTTGAGTCTACAAGTGTGATATCCACATGTTTTTGCGCTGTTAGTGCAAGGAAACGAGTCGTCATCCAATCAGTTTTCTGAAAGTTTTCTGAAAGTTTCCAGTCAGTTGTATAGTGGAACAAACTATAGAACTTGAAATTCAGTAGTGGCGCCAGCCAATTCCAGATAGGGGGGCAAAGATTCCCCTGCCGGGGGAGCTTTGGGGGGCAAAGAAAACGAAATTTTTTGTTATATTTGTACTACTTTAGCAGGGGCCCGGCGAAACCAGCTAGCGGTTGTGGGGGAGCGCCGTAAGCTCCCCCAGCGGGGCCCGGGGCAGAGCCCCGGAAGCTGAAGCATTTTACGCTATTTGAGGGCTTATTTTGGGCTTTCCGAGACACGTTTTCACCACATTGTTAAGCAAATGTCGGATGTTTTTCGTAAACATTCTTTAGCATGAGAGGTCGTAAAAACCTAATTGTGACCAAAATTCTGGGTTTTTTTTTTACACATTTTATTTACAAATTAAATTAACTGATGAATTAAATTTTTTTTTTAAATATTATTAAATTAACGTTTACTAACACTGAATAATTTAGGTTTGAAAAATATATAACCATAGCAAGAACACACAGTTGGCCGTCATTCGTGTTGTGCGTTGGGCTTTTAAAATCGGGCCTTCCCCTTTTAGAAATAACTGGTAAGACATTTGCATCCCAAACATGTCTCATAACTAAGATGCCTGTCAAATCATGGAGTTGACGATCTAACGCAGCAAATCAATTTTCAGTTTAGCCACTTACTGTACACGATTTTCGCTCAATTCATTGCTATCACGAATTCAAATGACGAAAACTTAACTAGAATCCTTAACAACTTTTGATTTGTACATATTTAGTTAACGTTTCTGCATTAACTAACACAGCTCTCGAAGGTGGAGGTGATGAGGGCTACTGAAGCAAAACGGAAAACTCTATTTTGAGCTTTTCCTTCCCAAATATTTACGAATTCTTTAGTCGTCGTGTGGACTCAGTCTTCCGGCTCTTCCCCGACGACAATCTCGGTTACTCCCCGGCAGGGGGCAAGGCTTCCCCGCCGGCGGGGGATCGGCCGCCGGGCTGTGGCGCCACCACTGTTGAAATTCTAAGATACTATTGAACTAGATTTCCGGAAAATAGCTCGCCGACAATTGCTCCTCCTCCTCCCTTCTGCGTGGCCCTATGTATTATTAATTGGTAATTTATGGTTAATGACGTTCGTTCATAATGTACGAATAATTTTGATAGCTCTTCGAAGCTCCTAGCCCAGCTTTTTTTTTTTTAATTTACGAAGTAAAAACTTAACAAATTTGAAATTAATCTGACAAAGGGTTGAAAATTTATCGTGTATACCGCAGACAGACAGCAGCACACAGGATGAGAATTATCTCCGAGTTCTGCTGTGCACAGCACATAAATAGAAATCAATACATCAAGACGCAATTATATTAATCACCCGTACCCTCTGCTTGATTTCGGTTAACATTCGTTAAAAAACAAAATAACTTAACCATTTCCATTAACGTATTCTCTTACTTACCTCGTCGTGTCCAAGGTAAAAGCATGCAGAATAGGATAACATCTGTAAGGAAAAAAATGTCAATTACATTTCTTTCACCTCTCTTTCTCGTTATCTCTCGATGCAAAAAAAAACTTTTTTTTTAACCTTTTTTTTAACCGTTTCTTAAAATATTCTTCCTTGAACTTTTGCCTCAACTTTTTAACAATTTTTAACATTGCTGCAGCCTTGCTTTTTCCCCAACAAATTATTAGTTACATCAAGAATTTATAGGGTTGAGGAGGAGAATTTGTAAATAAGACCCCTTCTGAAACTCTTAGCTTCCTTCCTATTAGTTCCGTCTATAGTTTATAGAGGACGCCATGAGTTTTATGTGGGAATTTCTACTCAAGATTTCAGTCTAAAATTAAACTAAACTCGACGAAACTAGTTTGTATTTAATTATTATTTAGTTTAGCTCAGTTGTAATTTAGTTTACTTTAGATATGGGCTGAAAAATGAGCAAAACTTACCAGATGGAATGGACGTGGCGCCCTATGAAAACTCGGACGGAATTAATAGGAATGAATGCAATACGCTTCAATAGGGACTTCTTAGAGTTACAAACTTTCCATCCCAATCCGATAAATTCTTGGTTACATGGATTGAATAACAGAAAGTAAAAAAAAAAAAATGTCCAGTTATAAAGAAGAATATTTTCTAAATATCCTTAAACTATCAATATTTATTTTTAAAAATAGGTTAGTGTAATAATTTCAGTTCTATCTGTTATGGTTGGGAAAGGGAGGCTGCGAGCTATGGGGTGGGGGGGGGGGTGGAGGTTAAATGGGCCATGCACCGACATTCCGGTAAATAGATATCCTAGTTGATACATGAATTTCAGTATTTTTTTTCTTTTTATGAGTTTCTGTCTCTATACTTTTTGTAGTTCACTGTGAGTTAATTTGGAAGCCCAGATAAGTAGCTTCACTTACCCGTTTGACCATTGTACATGGATTTACGTGTTTGGTTTGTGCGGAAAAAGTCGGTCCCCTCCCCCAGTTTTTTTCACATGTGGCAATTATAGAGTGATGGCAAGTAAATCGTTCGACGCGAACCAAGAACTATAAATGTATTAAAGTCGTGCTGGAGTTTGTTAATCATGTTATCTGCTTCCTGTTATTATTAAGAAAAAACCAAGCAGTGCTACAAAATAAAACAGACGAACAACGTTTCGAAAATAATCAATTTTCGTCATCAGGTTTATGAATTAAAATTTTAAAACATGGCAAGGCCATAAAGTCATCACATGTTTAAAAGCCATAACACAGTAATTTTAAACGAAAAAAAAGCCGAAAATCACAATTTCTCCTCTCAAAAGATGCAGAAAACGGTGGCCGAAATATATCACCTGACCTGCTGCTTGGAAATCCAACTTGCAAGTGAAGGTGTATGCAAATCGGGTCACATGGTTTCATAGGTATGGTCCTTTCGTAACAGCTATCGGGGTTGCGTAGTATGCGTCGAAAATGCTGTGGCGTTTTGACAAAAGGGCATAAGTCCATTTTTGGAACAAAAGGAGGTATGTTGGACTGAGCTCCGTTTGTCAAATTAGGTTGACTGCTTATGGACTTACCTCCAACGGACATATACAAAATAAGCTAGAAAATGCTAGGGTGGACTAACCTCTCTTTGTCAAAGCAAAGATAATGTATAGACAAGCCATTTTTGGACTAACCTCAACAATGCCAAAAATGGACTCAAGCCCTTTTGTCAAAATGCCACAGAATGTATAGGGAAATATTCTTTAAGATACTTATTGTCTGGTACTAAATGATGGTGGACCGGGGGTTTACTCCATAACCATCAACATCCTGTTCAGTAAGGAAAAAAATAAAGAAGTAAATTGCGCGTTTTAAACAATTTCAGGAATGTCAATCGTGTAGATTAGAAACAGTAGGGGACCAAGGACGGAACCTTGTGGTACGATGTGGAAAAGTTACTATTTTCGTTGTTCTGGTGCAAACGTTACGTTCATCCATGGTTCGTTTAAAAATTATGAGAATTTTACCTCGAAAGTGTTAAATTTTTGCGTTTATTAAATAATATTCCATCGTCAGTGATGCAAGTTTCCTGGTCTGTTAGAGAAGCACCAGCGAGTTTGCTTGAGAAACAATGTCAGTTAACCTATTTCTTTTTGTGGATCGATACCACTTCTGTTGCTTCCAAATCCAAACTGTCTATCTGAGAGAGATTAGGAAAATGAAAGCACTGGAACGAAGTATGTTGAATAAGAGAAGTCCAAAGTGCACGTGTCAAAGTCAACACTACCCGACGTTTCGAGCTGACTCCACCTCATTCTCAAGGGAATACAAACCAAATACACTTAAAATCGCATAAAGGTGCCCACAGATAGCCGATTGTAGGCAAAACTGTCTAAGCCAACCAACAATTCCACTAAATTTTGAAAAGGACAATTTAAAAAAAAATTTTTTAATAAAAAAATGTAAAAAACTTAAAAATTAAGAAAATTTACAAAATTTAAAAATTAAAAAAATTGTAAAAAGAGGAAGAGGAGAGTGACATTTTAAATTGTCGGTTTTTAAAGCTTGTTCAAATTGTTGTTTGACTTGGGCAGTTTTAACCAGCAATCGGTAGCGTGTGTTAACTTTATGCAGTTTTAAGTGTATTTTATAGGTAAAACAGACTGCTGATTGCTGGCTAAACTGCCTATAGTGTCCGCGGCCTATCTTGAGTTCTCCGCAGAACGAACACAGATAATCGACTGTACGTTTTCAGTAGCAGAGTGCCTTGTTGATATCCAAGATGGTTACAAAAACAATGGCGGCCATCAATTAAAGCCACCCACTCCAGGAAGACGTAGCCGCTCACAAAATACTTGCAGGACTCAAGATACACCGCGCACACTATAAGTCAAACAACAACTCCAACAAGCTTTAAAAACGATAATTTAAAATATCACTCTCCTCTTCCCCTTTTTTAATTTTTTTAAACAAATAACATTTTTAAATTAAGAAAAAATTAATTCTCCTTTTTCGAACTTGTTCGAATTGTTGGTTTACTGGCAGTTTTGCCTGCAATCGGGTACCTTTGTGAAATTGTAAGTGTATTTTGTTTTTATTCCCTTGATAACGAGCCGGAGTCAGCTCGGAACGTCTGGCTCCATAATTGTTTCCGCGCGTAAGCGTCGAGCATGGGAAAATCTCTAGTTTTCCTTTTTTTGTGGCGTCGATGGAATCCGTTGATGCCACCAGTATCCTATCCCAGCACGCAACAACTACACCCCGCGCCATGGCTGTTTGCTGTGACGTGCAGATCACGTGACTGGGCTAGTCCAATCAGACGGCCAAACATCCGTTGTTCTCGTTCGTCATTGGCTAACTCATGGTGACGTCACGGCAAACAGCCATTGCGCTTGTTTTAAGCGTGCGAGCGTTGCTTGGCGCTCACCGATCTAGGTCCATTTAATATTCGTGTGACGCTTGAATATATCAAAACGTGCGCATTGGTCGATGTGCTCCACAATTGTAAATGCTCGCGCGTAGGCGTTGAGCATGGGAAAATGTCTAGTTTTCTCTCGAGTTTTCCTTTCTTGTGGCGTAGATGGAATTCGTTCATGCCGCCATTTTCCTATCCCAGCACGCAACAACTAAGCGTGCGAGCGTTGCTCGACGTTCACCGATCTAGATCCCCTTTGATATTCGCGTGACGCTTGAAATGATCAAAAGGCGCGCATTGGCCCATCCCGGCTCCACAACTAGAAATTTGTTGTGCTCTGGTCGCTTATAGTTCTACTCACCATACGTCTGCACCTACCTCATTACTCTTAGCACAACCGTCACAGATCTTAAGCATGTCTACTTCCTGCAAAAAAAAAAAAAAAATTAATGTGTTAGACGTATTAGTTATTAATTTTATCTAGGGTTGGGTAATGGGGAAGTGGGAGGGTAGAGTTAATATCTTGATTCTTCCACCTCCCCCTCCCCCCACCTATACGGTAGAAGGGAGTAGGACAATATATTCGCCGTTTGACCTCCGCAGGCTATGATGAATATGGAACGTATGTTTGTTTTATTAGCTCTATATTTCGGTAAATAAACCTTTAATTTTCTTTAACGAACATTTACGAAGCAATATCTATCATACAAAAACCCCATCAACTTTTTGCCACAGAAAGTAGTGATATCCGAGCCAAAATGGCTGCCACCAAGTTTGTGGTCCGAACCGCGATCACTCAAGCTTAACTGACAACACCGAGGTGTCAGTTAAGAGTGAGTGATCAGGGTTGGGTCCACAAACTTGGTGGCAGCCATTTTGGCTCTGATATCACTACTTTCTATGGCAAAACTTGATGGGTCTTTTTACCCTTGTGGGGTTTTTGTATTGCATTACCCCTTTTGGTCGTTTTATGGTTTCGCTTTAATGTATTGATTGTGAGCTCTTTATGAAAATATAATTGTAAATCGTGTCTTGAACAGCCAGAAGAAAATCGTAACTTTGGTACATATTAATGGTCGCTGATGAATTATATTTCCAATAAAGTAGGTGTAGTACTCATTTGACTGCAAAATAATTGAGCACGTTTAAATTAGTTTCGTTTAGGTTAGGTTTATCTAGATTATTTTCTGTTTTTTTTTGTTTCAAGGAGAGGTAACGTTGCACGTCACGTATTTTCTTCCCAATAAACAGTTTAGTAGACGATAATGTACTTTATTTATTTTAGATAAGTTACAATTACAATGTATCGCTTCGATATAATTGTTGTTGTAAGTTATAATCTACCCCAAATATAACTTGTTAGGGATTCCCGCCAAGCTTTTCGGCCGTGTGAAGTCGGGATATCAAACGCCAAGCTCTTTCGCCAAGCTATAATCCCACCGACTAAGAGTTCGAAGGTTAAATGAAATTATGAAAATTGCTTACTGCGCAATTTTCAATCATTTCATTTAACGTTTGAATCCTTAGTTGGTGGGATTAGCTTGGCGAAAGAGCTTGGCGTTTGATATCACGACTTCACACGGCCGAAAAGATTCGCGGGAATCTTTAACAAGTTTTGTTTTGGGGTAGATATCAAATCTTTTTGGTCCAAATTGATAAAATCCAATTTTTATTCTTAGTAATTATGATGTGGAAAAACCAATCTGTAGTTTTCTGGTCCATTTCCTATTTTTTTTTTTTCGTTTCATTTTGAGCACATCAATCACCTTTTTTGTATGATCAGTATTTCTTAGTATTGCAATACCTCCTTATTAATGCAGGGATTTAATTAATGTTCAGTTGTGCATTGTTGCATAATAACAATGTTTAAAACAATGTAAAACAATCAATTTGGACCTTTGGAGCTCCCTAACCCCTGAACCGCTTGACCAATTAGAAAGGTCCATATGAAAAGGGCACATCTCCAGAGCAATACCTGTAAAATGAGCTAAGAACCAGCTTTATTCACCGCATGGAAGAATTTATTTTCGTGATACAAAAAAAGCGTTACTAGTAGTAGTTAGTAGTTAGTAATTAGGCAAATATCAACGTTATTCACGTCGTTTTTTCAACAAGAAAACGTTAAGCTGTGTCCTTAATAGTGACTTTTATGTTGTCAGGCGACCAAAGTCTCCCGATTAAACAAGTTTCAGCCTTTTCTCTCGCATTGTTATTTATCCTCACATGCCTGAAAACAGCCAAACTGCCATTGCTGTAAAGACACAACGTGTCTAGTGGTCGCCATGCTCATATATATATTTTATCTGGATGTTATCGTTTTTTGTCTTGGCGGGCGACACATTAGCGTGTGTCTTGAAAAATAACTTACTGTTGTCTACTCGGTTAACCCCGTCGATCTATATAATTTCCAAAGCTTTCTGTCGCATTAAAATTTAGCATTCAATACCAGAAAACGCCGGTTCAATGACTCGGTTAAGAGAAGCAGTAACTTTTTAAAAGGTTAAATGAAAAACTTGACATTTTCCTTATAAGCCAGTTGTTATCCTTAATAGCATGAATGTTTGTGGCCTGTAGGTAAGTAGGTAAAAATAGCCATGAATACAGAACATACAGTACAGCATGAAACGTCAACTAAACAGTAGTGGCGCCAGCTACAACTCCAGATTGGGGTGGGGGAAATGATTTCCCGATCGGGGGGGGGGGGGCAAAGAAAACTGACATTAAAAAAAAAATTTTACTTTGGTAGAGGCCCGGTGAAACCAGGTAGGGGGTCTGGGGGAGCGCTGTAAGCTGAAGCATTTTACGCTATTTGAGGCCCAATTCTTGGCTTCCCGAGACATGTTTGCAACACATTGTTAAGCAAAGTTCGAATGGTTTTCGTGAACATTTTGTCAGCATGAGAGGTCGTAAAAACCTAATTATGACCAAATTCTGTTTTTTTTTTTACATTTTATTTACAAATTAAATTAACTGATGAATAAATTTTTTTAACGTTAAATAACACTGAATAATTTAGATTTGAAAAGTATTGTTGATTACTTTTCAAACGGGAGATGATTTAGCTCACGTTACTGACTTAACTTAGAATTAGTTTTAAATCACGTTGGCGATGGACTTAAGTGGAAAAGGGTTTTGCTAGCAAATCCAATGCGAACTTAGTCTTTAATGTGGATTCTTTGCTCCGTTTTTATGGAGTTAATTGTTAACAGATTTCAATGACGAAGACTTGGTGGAAAAGCTTAACACGTTGTGTTCCGTAAAAATCTTGCTGACGTTTCGGCTATAACCCTTTCAAGAACACACAGTTGGCCTAGAAGGTGCATGGACAATTGTGAGCACAGTGAATTTTTATTAGTCTGGTATTGGTTAGAGACGTATTCGGAATTGACGTCCTCTTGGTTGGGAAGCTGGGGCTCTGACCACTGGCCTGCTGTTGCTCCGTTTGTTTGGGGTCCGTGTGGCCCTTCCCAAAATTCCGTTGGGTGTTGAGCTTTTAAAGTTGTGCCTTTTCCTTTTAGAGATAACTGGTCAAGTTTTGGTATCCCAAACGTGTCTCATAATTATGATGACTGTTAAAGTGGCACTATCACCGATTAAAAAGTGAACGAAAATATCAAGGCGCCATCTAGCGGGAGTGACATTGTTAACCTTTGCAGCTTGCTCCCAGGTGCAAGAGGACGTTCCAAATTTTCACACAATAATTAAGGAGGTCGTGGCTTGTTTGTTTCGTTAAAAGAAATGCCATTGTGCATTCCTTCGCTTGGTGCAAGCAAGAGCTAGATGGTACTGGGTAACGCTAGTTGTTGCCAGATTCTGCCTACTTTCAATCAGTGATAGTGCCACTTTAATTCACGACGTTGACGGTCTAACGCAGCAAATCAGTTTTCAGTTTAACCACTCACTGTACACGATTTTCACCAAGTTCATTGATATCACGAATTGATATCACATTGATATTACGAATTCGAACGACGAAAACTTAGCTGGAATCCTTAACAAGATTTGTTTTGTACATACTTAGTTGAAGTTTCTGCATTAACTAAGACAGCTCTTAAATCATGCAGCTGATGAGTGATGAGGTAGCAACAGTAGGACTACTGGCAAACAAAACGGCCAACTCTATTTTCATATTTTTGCCCGCAATTTGTATGAAATTTATGTCGTCACGTAGACTCCGTCTTTCGGCTGTTCCCCGACGTCAATATCAATTAGGGGTGTAAGACAGTAGGTTTGATAGCCGAATCCATCTCTTGACAAGTCACGGATTTTTAAAATTGAGAAGTTTTCCAAATTTTATCCACAGTTGGTGCTTCGCAGCAAACCTCGTTGAGTTTACGCTTTTCTAGGCACCATGATTTGGACCCCACTGATATGGCCTTGTGTTCAGGGAATTTGCCTTGGGTCATCAATGTTTGAGATGGAACAGAATCTCCGCTCGCGTTGAGCTTGTAGTGCAGCGTTGCGGCAAGGCAGCACGCGGTTTAAAGGGCAATTACACCCAACAATAATTAAACACAAGAATTGCGGTAAGGAATACGTTACGTACGTCCGATACGACAATTTAATTACTGCGTCACCAAAACACGTGGAGACCGCCATTGTTTTGCTGGAACGCGCAGAAATTAATGCCGACAGATGTCTCTTTTCGATTTCGACTCGCAGCCGATTGAGATAACTGTGTTGGCTGTGAGAGCTCAAGCGTCTGACGTCCTTAGCTGGCCGACAGTAGTGGCCAGATAAGGTCGTCGGGCCATGAGCTCTTACAGCCAACAGAGCTATCTCAATCGGCTGCGAGTCGAA
>JAHWFP010118771.1:18064-79890 GCA_023313725.1 Lithobius niger | reverse complement strand
GCCCCCTGAAACCTGTCCAAAAACCAACACGGTGGCCATTTTGTTTTTAAAATGGCCACTGTAGAATACAGATATTAAAAAATCGTACTAATGTATGTATGTTTAGTATCGAGTTCTAGGTTTTAAGTTGTACCGAATTCAAAAAAATGCTCTAAATAATTGCCAGGACTCCACACAATGAGATATCCAAAATGGCGGCCAAAATGGGGCAAATTCAAATGTTTTTTATAATTTTAAAATATACTGATCTAGGCAGATTTGAATTATTCCTAAAAAAAGTGAGTTCGTTTGCAGTGACTAGTAACTAGCAAACACCAGGTAAAATCCGTAGTTTAGTGTAGTTCGTTCGTAATTAGGGACTAACTTTTAGCTGTTTCTATGCTGTAGCAGTGCATTTTTCTTCCAATTCACCGTAAGTTACGTCTTTAAACTACTGCAGTAGCCATTTTAATAAAGATGAATAACTGTAAGTAAGCTTAGATAAAATATGGAGAAGTATATTTTGGAATAAGAGTAATTAAAACAATTTATTGTAATTAGGAGCTAAGCTATGGCAGTATATCTACGGTGTAGCACTGCTTTTTGCGTCTATCACAAATTATATCTATAAACTGTGGCAGTAGCCGTTCTATGTAGGACAAATAGGTGCAAGTAGACTTAGATAACAGAGAAGTATGTTTTGGAACAAGGGCAATTAAACTTTTTCTTGTAATTAGGAGCTAAGCTACGGCAGTTTATCTCTACTGTAGTGGAATACTTTTTGAGTTTATTTACCACAAGTTACTTCTTTAAAGTGCTGCAGTCGCCGTTCCAATTAAGACAAATAGGTGTAAGTAGACTTAGATGAAAGAGGGGGAAGTATATTTTGGAACAAGGGTAATTAAAAAGTTTAATTATGATTAGGAGCTGAGCTACGGCAGTTTATGTACACTGTCGTTGTGTGCTTTTTGCGTCTTATTTACCACAAGTTACATCTTTAAATTGCTGCAGTAGCCGTTCGAATTAAGATAAATGGATGTAATTAGACTTAGATGAAAGATGGAGATGTATATTTTGGAATAAGGGTAATTAGAACGGATTATCGTAATTAGGGGATAAGCTACTACTGTTTAGCTACGATGTAGCCCCATGATGTCTTCTTCAATTCACCGTATGTTACATCTTTACCGTATGTGATACGGTGACAGTTCTAATTATGATAAATGGATGTAATTAGGATTATATGAAAGGTGGCAAAATGGATATTCCAACATAGGTAATAAAAACGGTTTTCGTTATTAGGATATAAGCTATAAGTGTTTATCTGTGCTGTAGGTCACTGCTTACGGCAATTTTCTCTAAGTTAACGTGCTGCAGTATCAGTTCTAATTATGATTAATGGATGTTTTTAACTACGCTTGTTGGCAAAGATACATCTCCATCTTTCATCTAAGCCTAATTATATCAATTTATGTTAATTAGAACGGCTACTGCAGCAGTTTACAGATATAACTTGTGATAAACAGATGCAAAAAGAACAGTGCTACACCGTAGATAAACTGCCGTAGCTTAGCCCCTAATTACAATAAATCGTTTTAATTACCCTTGTTGGAAAACATACATCTCCTCCTTTCATCTAAGCTTAACTGTATCCACTTATATTAACTAGAACGGCTACTGCAGCACTTTAAAGACGTAACTTATGGTAATAAAACTCAAAATGCATATTACTACAACGTTGATAAACTGCAGTAGCATAGCTACCAATTACAATAAATCGTTTTAATTATCCATGTTGAAAAATATACACCTCCACCTGATATCTATGCCTAAATACATCCATTTATTTTAATTAGAACTGCTGCCGCATCACTTTAAATATGTAACTTATGGTAAATTAAAGAAAAATGCAGTATTATAGCATAGAGATACAACCGCAGCTTAATTCCCAATTACTAACACATATACTACGGATTTGAGCTGGTGTTTTTGCTATTTTATAGTCATTGCAAACGAACTAATTTTTTAGGAATAATTCAAATATGCCCTACTCAAAAAATATATTTTAAAATTACGAAAATCACTTGAATTTTGCCACCATTTTGGCCGCCATCTTGGATATCTTATCGTGTGGAGTCCTGGCACCTTTTTAGAGCATTTTTTTTTAATTCGGCAGACCTTAAAACCTAGCAATTGACACCAAACTTGCATACGTTAGTATAATTTTTAATTTTTGTATTGTATAGGGGCCACTTTAAAAACAAAAATGGCCACCATGTTGTTTTTTGGACGGGTTTCAGGGGGCACCCCTTCCTAAAAATTTCTCAGGGGTGTGAACATGAAGTACGCGGGATATTGTGTTATCCTCACAAAGCGCAGTTTTCTTGAAAAATTGGCTGCTTACACGCAGGACTAATTGCAAAAGCCACTCTACTAAGCTTCAATTTGAGCTATTCCATATAATAATCATGTAACTATTTAATTCACAGTCCTTTCCCAAATGTCCATGAGTTAAAACTTAGTTCTGGCCTTTGTTTCCAAGCCCCAGTCCCTCCAAATGGCTGTGCACCAAAACCCTTTGCCAAACCGACTTCTCCCTCTTTCCAATGTTCTCCTGGCCCCCAGCCGATCAGAGAGCGTAGCTATCCTCGACGTCCGCGCTTTGGTCGCCAGAATCCCCCCATCCAGCATAAAAAGCCCCAGCAACTCTCAGTCCTCAGCACAGCTCACAGATCTTAAGCTACGAGGTAGTCACGCCACTCGGGAGTGGAGATGTCACGGTCCGATGTTGCCATGCCGGGCATTGGTTGTGGTTAGTATGTCACTAGTTCAAATTTAAAAAGTTTATTTAGGAACCCCATTCTAAATTATAGTTTTAAACTTTAAACTTAGACTTCTAGTTTAAGAATTTTATGGAGGGTTAAGCCATCTGCATTTCTGGTTCCTACCCTCCATAACGTTACGGTGGTCCCCTTCCTATCAACCAAGGTTTCCTTGTTTAATATTAAATTCAGTTTAAGTTAAACAGCAGATAGTGGTCTCTTAAGGATTCGGGATCTATCTGGACAACTTGATAATTTAGCAGATGCGGTTATAAGTTTGGTGAGGTTTTCAGCTTTGGACCTCAGTTTTCTTTTTCTACTTTTGAAAACAAAATGTTGTTAAGAACTTAACAGTCTAATTCTTGATTAATGCTTGTAGTGCGAATTTAACTTTAATTCAAACTTGTCTGCTTTCTTGTAAAGACTGTTGCTTTTTACTCAAAAGCGTTTGTAACTAGTGATCCAAATGTAAAGTGTTTATCTTTATATTTAACTGTAAAAAATAAAACCAGGAGTTTTAAACGCCAGTTGTTTTCCTAGTGAAGTTAATTGCTAAGTGTTAAATAATATGTAAAATCATCTTATCCGAAAAACCCCTGTAGCTTTTAACGTGATCCACCGGTGGTGGCAGCTTAGTTACCAGTTTATTATTTCTGAATAAGCCTATTGTAGGTAGGACATAGACGCTCCATTCCCCATGCCGGAAATGTGGCATACTGTGCTATTTGTAACCAAAAGTCAACCAGTTAACGCAGAGTAATAATCACGAAAGCCAAAGTCAACCATTTTACACGGGGTTGCTACAAGCACCTAGTCCATCGTAGCAGCCTGCCGTTACAAATGGTGGCAGCGGTGGGATGAACAGCATTTCCCCCTGCCATGCTACAATACCCATTTGTGTGAGAAGAAAACCACTTCAAACCAGATGTCTGTGACTTCAACAACATAGTCACGAAGTAGATGTCTGTACTAAAGCTAAAAATAGTACAAGAAAAAGATGTCAGCATTGCAGACACCGTCAGTGCAAAATCTCAGCCCCAGCAGCTAAAATCAACTCCTGGAGCCAAGAACTTAAAACCCCTTCTTCACCGAGAGTGGGAAAAACCGTCCTGCCGTTTGATGTTCCCATCATCCCGCAGCCTGTGAGGAGGATCCGGCCAGCAACGGACGGTCAGCAACAAACACGGCGCTTCTGCACAGCCGTTCAGTGTTTTTGGATAATTCAAGCCCAAAAGTAAACCAAAGTACGACTCCAGCCAACCAGACGTTTCGACCAGCCATCTTCAGTTTCCGGTGGATGTGGAATTGACTGACCACAAAGTGATTGTGTAAAAGGGTAAGTGCACATTTGATATGCTTAAGGCTGCCAAGCCGAGTGTTGTAGTTATAATTCTTTAGGGTATTTTAATTATTCATACCTAGAGTGCTAGTGGTTTTAAAAGTATATTTTTTTGGTGCCAACTTACTGGGTTTGGGAAAGTGTGTTTAAATTCAACTTTAACTTACTTTGCTCATGAATTAACGTAAAAATTATTTATGCGGCTGCATTTTAATTTTGTTTCAATTATACAAGCAGTATTTTGAAAAGTTTAACGTTAAAACTCAAAAATGTCTGAAATGTATTTTGATGACATCATTAAAGATATTCAGTATAAAGACTTAAAAAAGGCCCGTACAAAGTTAGGCTTAACGGTGACAGAAACCCGGCATGAAACAGTCGAAATACTGAAATATGCTGTGGACGACAATCTTCTTATCCTAACTGACCTCGTTGACGAATTAGCTAGCACTATAGAAAAAAAAGAGGCTGTTATTCCTCAAAAAAATGAATTAGCAGCTAAAGAACATGAACTTTCTTTAAAGGCTGAACAATTAAGGTTAAAGGCCTTAGAAATGGCTGACGTAGATAAACGTAGAGCTCATGAACTTAAAAGACAAAGAAGCCCAACTGACGGCGCAATTGTGCAATCAGGAGGCTCAGATTCGAGACCGAGACGCGGTTCTTAAAGAAAAAAAAGCCCTTTTAGAATCACAAAACCGTGACCATGAGGCTCAGTTACGCGAGCAAGAAGCCGCTATCAAAGATCGTGCTAACGCCCAAGAAGTGCTAAGCTTAATTTGCAGCTTGAATTAGCAAGGCTAAACGCTTCTAGCATTAATGTTAATCCGGCTCTGAACGGAGTTAACAGCGCTCCCCCAGATCCAGATCCTAAGCAAGGAAGGGTTGCCGATGTGGTACGACTACTTAATCAGTGGGGTCCCAACTCGGAGATAAATAGTTTTTTTTAATATTTGAGCGTACCATGGTTAATCAAAGAATACCCCATGACCAATGGACTACAATGTTTTTACCCCTTATGGGGGAAATTTTGGTAAAGGTATGCGATCAGCTAACTAATGCCCAAATGCAGGACTACGAAATAGTTAAAAATAAACTTCTTGAAAGGTTTGTGCAAACTAAGGATTCACAGCAAACACAGTTTCGTGCTCTGGAAAAAGACCCAGAGCAACTTTATCATGACTACGCATTTGAATTAGAAACGTTGTTTTCTAGGTGGTTATCCTTAGCAAAAAAGTTAACGGTGACTACAGTAATCTAGTAAATTTAATGCTTTTAGTGTAATTTACTAAATCATGCCCAGTCCCCCTCCGGAAGTGGTTGCCGGACCAAATCAAAACCGGGTCCCTTGCAGAAGCCGTTCGTCTATGTGACGAATTCACAACACGCAACAAACAAATTGCTGTGGATGCAGCCGCACGAAATGGCAAAAACACACCAAGTGCAAATTCGACTAGTGTAACTTTCAAAGGTTCTACTAATCAATGTAGTGCCAATCGCAGCACTCAACCCACTGCTAAACCGGCTGGTTCTGTGGCAGTTAAAACCGACTCTAGTAACTCATATTCAATCCCCAGTTCTATCTCCAATCGTGAGTTCGATAAGCCTTGTAGGCCCTACGTGGGTAACTGTTATTTTTGCAAATTACCCGGTCATAGAAAAATCGACTGCAGGGCTCGTATAGCAGCAGAGAAAGCCAAAGCCGAGTGTAACTTTATTAGTAACACCACCCAGAACTTGTGCTTTCTAAGCACATTCATGAGTGGTCCATCAATGGTTTCAAGTGTCGTGTCTTGCGCGACACGGGGTTGAAACATGATGTCATAGCCCGCCAGTAGTTAAGCCCCATCAATTTACTGGGGAGTACACCCATTATCATAACGCACTCAATGACCAAACCACTGCACACGCCATTGCGTTGATCGATGCTGAAATGCCATATGGCCCTATCCAGACGGAGGCCTTGGTGTCTGACTGCATGGGGCCTCATTTTTTGATGCTCCTGGGAGTTTCCTCTCAAAACGTGCTAAAAGAAAAAGTTTAACTTCTCTTTCCTCCTACGTGAACGCGGTCACACGTGAACAAGCACGCGCAATTCAGCTGCCGATCATTAGGCCCAATTATCGAGAGGGTGATAGTGATAACGAGAGTGAGTCGACTCGCGACAGTGACTCAAGTGTGGTTGCTGCTCCAGCCACCAAAGAGGGTTTTATTGATCCTAAATGAGACAGCTTAGAGGCAGCTATTCTAGCACCCCCAAACCGAGCAGTTTACAAAGTTGTTAGACCTAGATAAAACCAAGTTTACCAAATTACAATATGCATGTCCCACTTTACAATTGTGCTGGAAATACGCTGAACTACCCGAAAGTCAGCAAGATGAAACAAGTTGTTTTTCATAGAAAATGATTTACTATTTCGTAAACCTTTTCGTCCTGATTGAAGGCCGTTAATTAAGAGACAGTTAGCCCTTCCACAGTAATGTAGAGATCTAGTTTTGAGCACTGCGCATGCCAATGCATGGGCTGGCCACTTAGGGCATTCTAAAACTAAGGAAAGAGTGCTAACTAATTTCTACTGGCCCCATTGTTTCACGGATATTGATAATTTCGTTTCCACTTGTTTTAACTTGCCAGAAAAACGGCAAAACTGGTCAAAAATTTGTTGCTCCCATGGTGCTAGTTCCCATTGATGGTGAGCCCTTTAACCGATATCTAATTGATATCGTGGGGCCGATCAGGCCTACTAGCAAGGCCGGATTTAAGTACATCTTGTTCTTCTTAGATCCTGCAAAATTTCCAGAGGCTGTGCTCTTAAAGAGGACAACAGTCAAACTGTTGTTGACGCCCTCCTTCTTATTTTTTCGTGGTTCGGCTGTCCCAGTGAATTACAATCCGACCTGGGCTCAGTTTTTACATCTGAACTCACAACTTTGTTTTTGGAGAAGTGTGGAATTAGCTGTGTAAATTCCAGTGTTTGTCACCCACAATCTAACAGCTTGGAACGTTTCCACAGGACGCTCAAACCGGTGCTGAGAGCTGTCTGCCACGAACATCCCCAAGATTGGGAAAGATGTCTCCCAGGAGCTATGTTTTCTCTTCGAACTCCTCCCCACGAGAGCACTGGCTGCACACCATCCGAAATGGTTTATGGCCGAAATTTAAAAGGGCCATTAGAGCTTGTAAAAAACCAGTGGGTTGAACCAGATGGTTTAAATGGTTTATGGCCGAAATTTAAAAGGGCCATTATTGCTTGTAAAAAGCCAATGGGTTGAATCAGACGTTCACCCATCTGTATTAGAGCATATCCTGGATTTACTCCAGCGGTTCAAATACTCGCGGGACCTCGCACAAGAAAATATTGTGAAGAGTCAACTTAAAAATAAGTACTACTATGACACTAAGGCAGTTGCACGCAAGTTCAAAGTAGGTGATAAGGTTTTGGTCCTTAAACCTGCACGTGCTAATAAATTAGAAATTTATTGGGACGAACCCTATGAAGTCTTGAAACGATTATCAGACACAAATTACCTGATCAAGAAGTCGTTTGGTTTGCAAAAAGAAACCGTGTATCATATAAATCTTCTCAAACCCTATCTGCCTAGAGAAGGGTCAAATAATCTAACCTACACGGACGAAAGGGAATACAACCCTTCTGACCATGTTTGGACAGGTCAGCCTGGAGATGGTCATCTTACCTCCCAAGAGCCCATGAGTCTTTTCAAAAATACAGGCAATTTAACCGAATTGCAGAAGAGCGACTTGTTGAAAGTCTTCGATCAAGTAGACGATGTTTTCTCTACTTTGCCGGGTCATACCGACCTTGTTACTCACGACGTTGAACTTGTAGACTCCTTAGTCAAAGCTTGTAAATATTACAGGCATGCTAAGTTTGATAGTGACTTAATAGTCACTGAGATCAAGCGAATGCTAGATCTGGGTCTAATTGTCGAAACAGACTCCCCCCATGGATCTCCTATGATCATAGTGCAGAAAGAAGATGCCAGTCCTCGTCTGGTAAAATATTACCGGGAGTTAAACAACAACACGGTAACCAAAGATTACCCAATCCCCAATATAGAAGAATGTATTGAGCGGGCTGCAAAGTGGAAGTATATCTCCATCTTTGATCTAAACAGAGGATTTTGGCAAGTGCGCTTAATGCCACAAGCTTCTTTGGCTGCGACCATCACAACTCCCATTAGAAAGTTTGCTCCCCTTATGATGAATATGGGGATGCTCCATTCTGTTTTCAGAAACTGATGGACAATGTCACTCGTGGCATGGAAGAATTTGTCCCTCCTTCCAGGATGACACTGCTGTTGGCGCCGAAACGTGGCCACAGCATCTTGACAACATTCACTCTTTTCTCTCAGCAGTTAAAATGGCTGGTCTCACGGTAAATGCAAAAAAATCGCAAGTAGCGTGTAGTAAAGCCACCTTTTTGGGCCACGGTGTTGGAAGTGGATCCCGCACACCTTCAGAGGTTAAAGTGCTTGCTGTGCAGAAGTTTGCACGTCCCCAGACCAAGAAAGATGTCCGTTCCTTTCTCGGTTTAGTTGGCTACTACCAACATAACAAAAATCATTATTCTGAGATTTGTGCTTGTCTGACAGACGCCCTAAAAAAGGAAGCACCAGATCCCATACTTTGGAACGAGTCTAAGCAAAATGCTTTTGACACTTTGAAAAATCCCTTAGTGACGTTTCCAGTCCTAAGAGCCCCCGATTTCGGTCAAACTTTTATTTTACAGTGTGACTGTTCCGAACGTGGCATGGGCTGCGTGTTGTCCCAGGAGTACAATGAAGAAGAACACCCCTGCCTTTACGTTTCACGTAAATTGACAGCCAGGGAGCAGAACTACAGTACAACAGAAAAAGAATGCGCGTGTTTGATCTGGTCTGTTGCCAAATTGTGTCCTTACATTTATGGTACAAAATGTGTAATAGAGTCTGATTATAATCTGCTGCATTGGCTCAAGCAGATGTCGGGAAATAACCTCCGATTGCTTAGGTGGAGCCTTACCCTCCAAGATTACGACTACACAGTTCGTTACAAACCTGGAAAGCATCATTTAAATGCTGATACTCTCAGCCGTTATTTTGTTTAAACTTAATTGTTAAACATTTCATTTTCAATAAAATTAACTGAAAATCATTTTATCTTTAAAAGCTTATGTGGTATGTTGAAAGTGCAACCAAACAAAAGCAACTTCCAGTTATCTCCCGTTTTGGACTTTACACCTAAATTTTAGGTGCCAATGTTTTATTCTCTCTATAATCATCGCCGTCACCCTCGTGTGGGTGAATGTTTGTAAAGATTATAACGACACATTTTAAATGTTTATTAGGAACATTCTAAGGGAGTTGTAACTTGTTCCCGGTTAGCTCCTCTTTAAGTTTTTACGAAATATCTTTCTTTAAAAAAAGATGTCTGTCTACCCTCAGCGAAAAAGGTTAGCTCTGTCGTTAAAAGGTTGCCGTGTTTTTATCCATAAAACCTTCCAGTGTTGTATTATTATGTTTAAGTTATGGGTCATACCTAAAACCCTTCAGGGATTAATATTTCATATGTAAACAAGTTGTTTGGTAACCTTAAACCATTCTAGTGGGAGTAATTTAACGGTAAATAGAGCTGGTCATTTCTTGCACACCCACAGTATTCAATCCTCTAACAACTATCGCAGTCTAGGTATATTGTAATGTGTCCGGCGGTTTTTCTCGCAGTTTTCTGGGATGAAAAAAAACTAGACAGAGGAAAGGCAGACCGGCTAGGGACATATTACCAGAGCAGCAGATGGCCTCATTTATCTGTTAAATGAAACAACAAGATTTACTTTGTACCTTTTCAAAACTTAGTGTGTTTTTTTTTATAAATGTCTTTTACCCAGTTTTCTGGTTGCTTGTACGAATTTCCTGCACGAAGCAGCGCGGACAGCATCCAGTTAATTGTTGCAAAAGCAGTGTTCTTTTAACTTGTAACTTTGAAATTTTTACTTAAAATTTTCTGAGCCACAAAAACTTCAGTCCCCCAAAAATACAAAACGGCAAAGTCAATATTTTTGTAAACAGTGTTATTTTTTTTCTATGAAAAAGTGGTAGGTGTATGCCTCAAAACCCAGGAGATGTATGTCTCACCAATAATGGAATAATATGCTTGATATATTGTTGCTATTATGTTTCTGCATGGCTTGGCAGTCTTATTTTTCGGCATATCTCTTGTGCACTAACTCTTCTGTTTTAAGCAGTTATTTGGAGTTCAACAGGAACCGCAGATAAGCTCCTTCCTGTGGGGGCGTGTAGTGAAGTCCTGCAACCCAGGATGATTTGAGAGGCTACCCGGACTCCAAAAATCAAATACCTCGGGGAACACTTTTTTTTTCTTGAGGCCCAAGTGCCCAATTAGACCTCGGTCTTAAACCTTACATTACTCCACCAATAATGGACCAAATCCGTTGATTTCTTCAACCCTTAATAGCCACACACTTTAGCTACAATCCTGCGGGAACAGAACTGTAAATATCCTTCTCATCATTTAACAGCATCCATTTGAAAAACGCTCCAAACCACCGCAGTGCTCGCAACTCATGGCCGCCCTTATTGAAAAAACCCTGTACATACGTATTTATTTTTCACTGTTTTCTTTCTAGGCAAAAAGCCTAAACACACTAGCTTAGTTGGGAAATAGGAGGGGCTGCCTTCGGGTACTTAACGTCACATACATGTAGGATACAGACAAACATGTTAGCGTAATATTTTTTATCTTGTTTGAATGCATGCAAATACTATGAAAAATGTCCGCTACTTCAAAACGCCATTATCTGCTGATGATTCCTAATTATTTAAATGCGTTTTAGCTTTACTAAAGCTAGTTTATTTAACCCTTTTAATGTACTTTGCCCCCTTAACTCCACCAATGCTTGGCAACGTTTATTTACCTTTAATTTTAATGGACCTTAAAATCGTTGTTTACATGTTGTTAAAATTGACATCGAAACTCCGATTCCGACTACGACAAATATCTGAATGCAAACTCCAGCTTTTCCGTGGTAACAACGATCTGTTATCACTCCTATTAAATTGCAATAATTAAAAACTGTGCTTTACACTTCATCCCCCCCCCCACCTTCAATAGTTGCAATGCATATCAGCATAGTTTCTATTAAAGCTTGTTTAATTTAGCTGCAGTGATTTATTCATTGAAAAGCCACTCTACTAAGCTTTAATTTGAGCCATTCCATATAATAATCATGTAAATCATGTAATCATGCAATCATGCTGCTGCTCGAGTTCCTTGACTACCCAAAGATTAAGAAATTTTATAATGTTTTTCATCCTGTAATTCACCAGGTCGACCCCCACAACGTCCACGTCCTGGTCCAACCTCTTATTCCCAACTTCCAATGCCGCTTCGGCTTCCGCATAGTCATCGTTATAGAACCTGGGGAACTTGACGTAGGTGCGAGTTCCAAGTTGCAAGTTCATGATGCTCTGTTCCATCACGTTGTTCCAGTTCCTGGTGAATTGCACTTTGGCAAGGCCCACGTCCCAATTGCCCGTCAGGCTCACTCTCTGTGCCAGTTTGGTAGTGTAGTTGTTCAGGACATTCTTCGGAAACAAGTCCAGACTGGCGTTCTCTGGTAAAGTCATGTAGAAAGAATCTCCCTCCATCACGGTTTCTTCAAGCCTCTGGCGGGGATCCAACGGTTGTGGGAGTCGTAAACCTCGAATTGAACGTAGTACTTTTTGTTGCGTCCTTTCCCCTTCGTTTTCAGGACCTTGTCTACCCTGTGGTAGTCGGTGTCTTCGTTTTTAATCACTTTCTGAAGTTCGTGCAGGTTGAACCGTTCGTTGATGATATCCCCATTATAGTCTTTCAACCTCGCCGTCACTTGCCCCAACCCGCCTTTGGGTACCAGAACGTGGGTCACGAAAAATATTTCCCTGGACCACATGCATCGGTAAGCTTTGTCGAAGTTGCCCTTCGCGATGGATATCCTGACTTTGTCTCCCACGGCCAGAGGGACGTTCTTCTTCTTCTTGTTCTTCTTAGCCAAGGCACGACCCAACTTCTTCAAGTCCCCGCCGTAGATCTTGTGCCACAACTGTTTGTGGTTTTTGTGGTTGACGTCGTCGGGTGCCATTTTTGGTCTGGAGTGTACGCTATTGTTGTAGGTGTCTACAATCTGTTGAATCACAGGCACGTATTCCAAGGTCCCTTTGGCGGTGAAGTGTTTGTGCTAGAGACTCTTTAAAACTCCATGAAATGTTCAATCTTGGACTCTTTCACGTCTTCGTGGTCAGTGGTATAGAACTTGATGTTGGGATCCTCGAAGAGATCCTGGAACGCTCAAGCTTGGAACTCGACACCCTTGTCCGAAGTGAGAAAACTACGCGTGAAAGGCATACGTCGAAACATCTTTTCGAAACCGAGGACCATTTCAGTCGCAGACTTTGTTTTCAAAATTCCCGCCAGACTTTGCGACTGAAACCGTCCATGCAGGTGAGAATGTACCTGTACGGTTCGTTGTAACGTTTCAGGCTGGTCATATCGCTGAGATCACATTACATATGACTACCAATACCTCCTGTGATGATCTTGTTCCTAGGAAATTTTTATCTGACCGCTTTGTGTATGGTGTGGGCATCCTGCCGCTCCAACCACTCTTTGATCCGATTGATATTGTATCTTTTCCCATCCTTCTTGGTTCTGGCCAGTAGTTTGGACACTGTGCCGTAACTGGAGGCCTCTCCCAGATCATTGTAGTAGATCCTGTTCAGGTATTGCTCCATGGTTTCCAGTCTTGGGGGTGTTGGACTCTAGCGCTCCTCCTCAGTACGGGTGTCGAATAGACAGGCCTCTTCACCTTCTTTTTCTCTTCCTTCTTGATCGGTGAAATGGGAAAGAGCACGGACGGAGATAGGACGGGTGGTGAGAGATTAGCCGTAGGACTTAGCACGGTACTGGCGGTGACAGAGGAGGAGGAGGGAGTTGTCTTCGTTGCAGCAGCTTTGGTGGTAGTGGTGGCGGGAACGGCCGACCTGTTCCACGACCTGTTCCACGAAAGCGTCCTTTTGCTGCTCCAACTGTCCTATGAATTTGGCCTTGTAATCGAGAGGTAGACTGTTGTTTTTCAGGATGGCGTCGATCTGAGTCTGTATAGCGACCAGTTTTCCGTAGAGAGCTCCTTCGGGTAGGTACTGAAACACGTGAAGCTGAGCGGCCAACGCCAGTGTGGCGTTCTCCATTGGTAGGCGACTCATTTTATATTTGTCTTCGGGCAGAAGTACCATCTTCCGTAGCAGACTCATTCTTTAATTGTTGAACAGTCCTCCCAAGAGGGATATGGCCCCTGGAACGAGGTATTGAATGAGCCCTCCCGACTGCACCAGAGCCCGTTTTCTGGCCTTAAACGACTCCTTCTTGGATCCGATGAGTGTGATCTGTTTCTTGTATCTTTTCAACTTGGTCCTGGTTGCCGGACTGACAGGCAGCCGATCTGTGACTTGTCTGCGTTTTTCAGTAGTGCCGCTCGCTGACGTTTGTTAATCTTGCACAACGTCTGTAGCAGAGCGCTGTGTTTGCGTACCCTTTCCATCTCGCGTCCTCAGAGTGAATAAACGATGCAAGGGGCTTCGTCGGGAAATATAGACGTCCTGAGTCTCATCAGGTCGTGCGATTTGGTTTGTAGGTCCACCAGCAGGTAGCCGTGATCCTTTAGACCAATGGCGTTCTCGTAGGCCTCCATGAACTGTTTGGTCTTGCCTGGGTAAACTTGCAAAGCGAAAGTGGTTATGTCTCTCAGGTTGTGGAGCAGAACGTAGTACTGGCTGTTGAGCGCTATGGTTCGCTGGTTCTTGCCCTGACAGTACAGATTCTGAGTCAAGTAGCAGATGTTGAACTTGTTGTGGTGTCCGAAACGTGTGAACCAATCGGCCATGTCGCAACCGGCGTTGCTCATATTCTCCATCCGGTGGTCAAGTACGAGCAATTTCTCTACCACATCGTCATAGCGGTCGGGCGGCATGGAAAGTCCCTTATGAAATCGAATCTTGTCCCTGTACTTTTCCATCAATGACTGGTAGTTGTAACACCAGTGGATCTGTTCGATTTTGGTATCTGTCATTTCGTCCAACCGGTCTATCAGTTTCAGAGTCCAGCTCGTCTTGCCCGAAGAGGTAGGGCCGGAAACGATAACGTTGAAGGGTGTTCTAAACTGTCGAAAACCTTCTATAATGCTAGCCATTGGGAAAAGTGAGTGAGTGAATCGGTGAGAGAAAAGAGAGCGTGAGGACAAATGAACTACCTACCCACCCCTAGCCTCTTTTTGAACTCTTCCATCTCCCTCTTCCTCCCCTCCCCCCGGGGGCCCGCGGGCAGGGGACAGCAACAATCTACGCCCTGGCTGGGTAGACAGTTGGGATGGAGGATCACGAGGAAGAGATCTCGTAATCGTCGACCTTCAACAGCAAGAGACACCATTCCCTGGCCGAATAAGACAGGCAGTGATCGTGCGACGGGTCGCATACGGTAAATAAAGTGAAGTGTAGACTTTAGACTAGCCTTTTCGAGGAAAGGATACAGCCCGTGTCCGTTCAGAGAATCTACCACGGCATCGTCCGTTCAATTGGCTGGCACAGCACCCAAACAAATCTAGGCCCAGTTCTGCTTCACGTCGAAAGAAGAAGTAGAAGGTGATGGAGGACTAGGAAGGGGTCTGTTGAGCAGCGCAGCTAGAACAAGATCAAGAACAAGATGAAAATAAAATTTTTGCCCAGCTTGGCGTAGGGACGTTGGTTAAAATGGTCTACGTTAAGGGCTGTCATGTCGATGGCAGGAAGAGAGACTGACTGACGTTTCGGTCGGGAAACCTCACGTTTTATAGTCTAAAAAAAAGGAGAAAAATCAGTGGGGCGAGCGTACGTCTTTGTCAGGGACTATTCTCTTGGTAAGTGTTAGGATGTAAGACTTCTCCTAGCAGAGCGGTCTATGAGGAAAAGTGAACTTGTAATGACTGGTCGTTCGATGGTGCATGTTTAATAAGAAACCCGGTAAGGGCGGTCGTGAAACATGGTCTAGTAGGAGCGGTACCGTTGTTTCATGGTGATGGTCCTATGACCCAAACACAAGACGACTACCGAAGCGTCACGATTGAGACCTTCGGTAAAGTTGAGACTAAACCACGGCTTGTAGTCGAAACCGGTGAGAATTTTTTCAACTTTCACGTGGTTAAAATAGTGCAAAGTCAGTTTGCCCACTTAGTCTCTCACGTTTTGTAACAAGGGTGTTATGGGCAGCACTCCTGACACTCCACCATCCCCGTAATCGGCAGCTAGGTATAGGATTGGGTAGCGATGAGGGCCCACGACGACTGTATTAGGCCCTGTGAAGACGGTTTCGTCGTCCAATAGACCGATCAAACGACGCACCTGCTGTTTGTTGACCGCTTTTTTCACCAGAACGAGATCGGCGTCTTCCAAATAACAAATGTGTTTGAATTCGACCGTTACTGCCATCTTATTAAAGATGTCGGAACTGGAAATTGCCATCTTTTAAGAGGGGAAAATGTAGAAGTTAAAAAAGACCAAAAAATTAAACAAAACTAAAGGATTGTTTTTTTTTTTTTTTAGAAAACTCCTTCTTCTTGACCCAAACCTAGAGGTCCAGGTCTAGGGTTCAGGTTGTGGGCAGTATCGATGCTTGGCACGAATACAACATCCACGACTGGCTTAGCACGCCAACTAACTGACGAACAGAATGTGGGAAAGTGAAAATATTGGTTGCACGAAAATACTTCGCCAGGACGAATCACAGTGTCGATCCAGGCCGAACCATCGAGCTCGCCATAAGTGATAACTCGGGTCTGGCTTCCCAACGAGACAGAGGCGAACTTGTAATGTTTGTAAACAAATTTGTCAAAATCATCACCATATTTTCTAAGATGACAAACTCGAAAATCTTCGTCAAAAAGAGGTTTGATTTTATTGTATATTTGTACGATACGAGAAGGCCAATTTTCCGTTCCAACGTAACTGGCGTAGGACCCTTCACTTATTGAGTAAGGGTAGGGCGGCTCATCCCATTCCGTTTCCTTGATTAACTATCTCTCAAGTGGAGGGCCTCTTCGGCACTGTACAGTTCGAAAACTTTAACGGTTTCATCATTCCTTAGTATAGAACGGCGATAGGCCGGGTCTTGACGTTCTGTTCCCATATTTATTGCGGCTCTAAGTCTAATTCTGGGTGCGAGCACGGACTTCCTGTATTAGGTTTTAGAAAGAAAAACAAAACGTTAAGAGACTTTAACGGACTAAGGGTCTGAATTCACGGACAGGGGCTGGAATTTTTAACCGGATTGGGCTTTAATTTGAACACCACGTCGATTCCTGGGACGGTTCTGTACGCAAAATTGGGCAAAAAGTCGAAAAATCCTTCGCAGGAAAAAACTTCGCCCAGAAATATTTCCACTTTATGCCATCCTATCTCTCCCATTCTCTTATACACGACAGTTCGTGGCTTTCTCCCTAACGATAGAGCGGCAAAAATGCTCGTTCTGTAGGCGTACTTGTCTAAATGTTCACCATACTTGGTAAAGTGGCAGACCTGAAAATCTTCTTCAAAAACATGTTTTATCTCGTTATAGATTTTCTTAATACACGAAGGCCAGCTCTCTCGGCGTGACAAGCTTGGAGTCGCTGGCAATTGCAAGTGGAGTAGGGGAAAGGAATGTCGTCGCACCATTTCATATTTCTTTCAATAACATTGTAGAAGTGGCACGCGTCTTCAGTGCTGAACAGTTTGTATACTTTGATTGTGCCATTTCCCCGCACCCTTTCGTACCATTTGGCTTCGGAAACCATTAGGAAGACTGGACTATAACGACTCTAAAACAAACAAGGAGAAAATAAAACCCGAGTTCGCTCGTAAGACCACGCCCTCTGAAACGAAGCGATGCGACTCCCCAAGGTATCGTATAAAGCTAGCTCGCCTATTGGTGTACTATTTGAAATTCGACTGCTCTTAATCTAAACAAAAATGTATGCAGCTAACGAGAGAGTGTGAAGCTTCATACTGCCTCTTGAGCCACACTCGACTGCAATCCTCCTTCAGCTTCTTCTTTAAATTTTTCAATCATGACACCAACGCGGGTTGATCGTTGTGCTGTTGCTGGTTTGGTTGGGGGCAGCTCTTTGGTTGCCAGCGCTCATCTTTTGGCTAGCAACCACCCCCCTCTCCATCGTCTCTTCCACCAATGCTGCCAGCTAACGACTCGACATTGTGGGTGGAAAGGACAGACCTTCCATCCGTAAAATTCTCATCGGGGCCGCCAACGGACATGACAACTTTTCAAGAGGCGGCCTTCCCCTACTTCCCACCCACAATGGAAAAAACTTCAGCCTCCGATACCACTCAAACCACCGCCACTACTACACAGCCAACTATCTCAACAACTCGGCCAATAGCAACAACAACAGCCTTCTACTCTCGCCAAACTATTGTCCAACCAGCCATTACTACTTTATCTCGCCCAACAACAACAATAGCAACATCAGCAGCAACAACAACAGCCGCCAGCACTACTACACAGTCAACTATCTCAACAGCTCGGCCAACAACAGCAATAGCAACACCAGCATTCTACACTCGCTACACTACTGAGCGACCAGCCTTTACTACTTCAACTGCTCGCCCAATAACAACAATAGCAACAACAACAACTTCCACCACTATCACCTCTACGCGTCCAACTCAATGCCCCCCTCGATCCTCCGCCACCCTCCCCCTTCTACACCTACACCTATCATGTCAACAACTTTACTGATTCCTCCTTCAACTACAGGTAAAAAGAAACAGACATGTGTCTTTTCCTTTATTGCTGAAATATTGTAGGAGAAAAACCAAAACGAGTCTTTTTTTTTCCAGAATTGGAAGAAAACTCTTTTTACGACGTGAGTGAGTGGGAAGGGTAAATAAATAATGGAATAGGAAAATGTTAAAAAAATAAAGAATAAAATGTTAAAATAATGAATGATGAAAAGGAAAAAAGAGTTGAAAAGAAATTGAAAGTGAAAAGAAAAAAAAGGGTTGCAAGGAACTTGAAAAGAAAAAAGGAGAAAAACGAACTGGCAGCTCGCGAGACAGAGAGAGTGGGGGGGGGGGGAGGGGGAGAACAAGAGTGGCTGCGCTGATGATCTACAGACCGTGCTCGCTTAGCTGTTTTGTCAGTGTTGGAAGGCTTTATTTTTTAGTACCCCCAAGGGTACGATACGTAACTTTGACCATTCATGAACCGTTTCGTAACAACAGCCTTGTAGTATTTGATTTGAGTTGTAGTAAGAATGTGGTTGTTTTTTCGTACAATTTTATGAGGTTCTGTCATGGCAATAGTATGGTCTTCCTTCAACTGCGGACCATTTTAGATAGTAGGTTAAAATCTAGTATCTGCTTGTTTCAGAAAATGAGCGTAAAGCCTCTGATTTTAATAACCTGTTTTCTCCCTTCTTTGGTTTGAACGAGATAGCCATAATTTTTCGCACCATTTCTACAGAAATCTGTAATGTAGGCTTCGGGACTGAATGATGCTAGATCGTTAGTTAAACTGCCTAGCCGTAAGTCGCTCTGAGGCGATGGCAAGGCACTTACATGGCACACTGCCAGTACCGAATCCGTGTCACAGTACAACTGTCACCCAGGCTCGTATAGTCTTAAAATCTTGAGTAAACGCAGCCTCCGTAACTCGTAATAAATGCAGAAACCACGACACTCACTGCCGGATTGCCTTCGCTCAAATTCATGTCCGGCCTGAATCGGACCATTGCTAACTCCGCCTCGAAATCTGCATCTGCGCCACCTTACCTGACAGAGAATTTAAGAGAGCCTTAGCGATAAACCTGCCGCCAGGATTAACCCTAATACGTTCAGGGTTCACTACAATCTTCTCATTTTGGTACATTCTCATTAAGCCTCATCTCCCCCCCTCATTTTGGTACACTCGCTCTACGTAAGCTTTTTCTCAGCTTCGGTGGTGCAATCTTGAGGATATCCTTCACATTCGAGCTTTTGCGCGTAGAATGTTTGAATGTAGTTTGTAAATAGTCCGCCAGCATTGTGTTCAAAATCGTACTGCTCGCTGTTTGGGAAGTGGAACACGCACAACAGTTGTTTGATGCGGTATCCATCTTCCACAGCCTGCTGCAGCTCGGGGCTGACAAAGGTGCCTTCGAACGATCTCTGCTCATCGTTGTGCTTATACACATAGTATGGGAGAGGGGGAGTCCAGGCAGCTTCTGCACAAACAAAAAAAAGATTTTTGTTGTGTTTGAGAGGTAGAGACGGAATAAAAAGTCGGCGGGGGTGTGGGGGGGGGTAAAACGACGGCTCATATGAGACCAAAGTATTTGCTTTTATCGGTACTACCTCCAAACTCTGTAATGATCTGATACAGGCCTGTAGGAAATTTCTCTAAAAAGCATACAGGCAGGATAAAGGCTCGTAATGTCCTGAGCAACAATCCGCTCGTCTTTGCCCTGAACGGAATGTAAGCGCTTGAAAGTACTGACCCGACCGCCGCAGTAAGTGTCACGAGGGTGTAGAACTGGGGTCTTCTTGGGGAAAGCCTTCACAAAAGCTGCTACTTCAGAATTTTTTCCCATGTCTTCACGTAGCTCGCACGACCATTTACAAACATATTTTACGTGTAATATCTCCTCCAGAGCTTTACGACGAATGATACAGTTTTCGTATGCATCTTGAGCAGACAGTTGGCTAAACGGGAGTATTTGAGAACGATATACATTTTATGCAACCTGTGGAAAAGCAGCCATGCATTTCGAACACCGTGTTGGTTGCCTCGTTGTAACCGTCTACCGACCACTTGCCACCGAGTTTCACCTCGCCACCATTCTCGGCATGTTGAATGAAAATGTTCGGCTGAGTAGCTTCCCACGTTATCCACATAATGCCTTCTCTCGAATATTGCCTGTCAGGGTGCTGGGCGCGCAAACCGATGCAAGCGATGGTATTCTTTCGGGTTATGGCCAGTTGAGGAAGTGATACACAAACATGAAACGGCTCCAGAAACGGACAAATTTCTTTAATCAACTCTGAATTTGATACAGCAGGCCATCAAAACGGTAACTTTGTTACTGCAATAGGCGATCAACTCGTTCTTGAAATTGAAAACGACACTGTTAGCTCGCTGTTGAGTGTGCCACTGTATTAGTTCCTCTCTAGCAGTAGGAGTCAGGCTATCTGGATCATAGAAACTCAAGTCGGGGAGGAGCCCTACGTAATGATAATTATCAGCAGTGTTGAAATGATGAGGAAATGTACCTTTTCTTACTGACGCATCCAGGCCCAAGGAAGCTTAGCTAAGCTTAGTGGCATGAATTTATAAGAGTCGAAAAACGAAGCCCTTCTATCGTGGCTATGAGGATCTTATTTCCACTATGAATGACCGAGGTCGGTTTAACGCTACGATGTAGAGCCCATCGTACGATTATGATTAGGTCAAAACCTGAAGCTGCGTGAGCAATGGCACACGTATCGCCATTGCTACCATGCGTGGTAAATAACCACTCGCAAAAATCATCCAAAGTAGCCTGACCGCTGTCGAAAATGACAACCTTATCACCGCATAAATTACAGCTACTAAAAATAAAGCATTCTTCGCACGCTACATTAGCAACTGCGAGATTTACCTTGTGTAGAAAAAATTCCTTCGCATTCAAAGTCATAAACGACAAGCCGTGCTGGTTTCTTTCGTTTTTTAGGCGGCTGTAACGGTTGAATAAAGCAACGATGGTCGAGTTCCACCAACTATTTACAAACCTTGCACCGCCTTTTTCCACAGTTATGGGGCGTATTTTGTTTCCCTCGATATGTTAGAAAACAGACCTTACACTTGTGGAGAGATTCACATACCGTGGCATCATTAAAGGGCGGTTGAATGGAAAAATGTCTTTTGAAACACACACTGTTATGAAAAAGTCTGTTGCAAATAGGACACAACACTCACTGTTTGAGAAAGCAACGGTACTTAGAACTATGACAGCTGTAACATTTAAACTTCTTACAACTGTGCCGTTTTTTGTTAGAGTAAGGCTTCAAACAGTTACGGCAAAAATATTTACTGCTAAAAATGAACCGGGGTTTTAAAACTCCGACATAGTGACAATCATGTAAAAACAGGTATATTCTCTTTTTGGCTGGAGGTCCTTCATAAGTGACTTGATATTTTGTTCCTACCTTTTCAAACACCACGATTTGGAAACCTTGAGTTGTCAAATATTGTTGAAATTCGTGAACATCAATCAAGCTATAACCATCAGGACGAAAAGCCACTTCCGTAGCCTCGTGGAATGCGATCCCAAGTTGCTTTTGGAGTTGAGGAGAATTTCGCAGCTTCCGATACAAAAGCCTGTCCTCCACATGTGCTTTACAAACTACCAAACTTCGAGACAGGCAGAGATTGTCACTATCGTTTTTAATACATACAATAGACCTATGCTGGCCCGAATCGAGCCATAGTGAGATATTAGTCCTGGCCTGCTTTCTTTTTGGGAATTTTCCAGCACCATCGGCCGTGTCAATAATTGTTATTTTAAGCTGCCAGCTTGAAAAGATGTCCAAACTCTTAGACGGTTGATTCAGTTTTAGTAAGAGCGATAATAAATTTTCGACCAAGAAATTTTGTTTTTGCGTGAATGGTAAATAAAGACATTGATCTACCTCGCCTGCACAAATCGTCACACCTATTAAGTCGTGAGAACGAACAGTTTGCAACAAATGATCAAAAACTTCATTGAATTTAAGATTATTCTTGGTTAAATGCTGAACAGTTACGGCTTGAACTCTACTTCGTAAACAATAGAAACTGTCTTAAATTTTTTACTAATTTTTCCCCGACATTTTTTGATAATAAATTTCGGGTTATTAGCTCTCTGCTTTGGCTCATTGCTACAGACATGGTCCCCCCCTCCACCACCCCATTGACGACGCTGCTGCGTTAGTGACGATGAAGAACTGACTGAGAAGTAAAAAAGGAAAAATTAGAGTTGTTTACATTTGTATGCACGGGGCTGAAGGATGCACTCGTGGGCCTTCTGAGAAAGACTTTTTATTACAACCGAAACAAGCCTTACGATTATCAAGACTTCCATTTCTGCAGCATGAATAAGCGATTCTTGCTGGCATTTGGTGCACTCCAGTTGAGAGTTACAGTTTTCGTCAATGACAATGACGTGAGGAGGAGGACTGGCTGGTGACAATTCTTCGTTATTTTTTTTCCGTTTTTTTCGCTGGCTTAAGTTCTTTCGACGCAACTCTCTTCCGTGAAATAAGTGGCTCATTACTGCCCGTTGAAGGGCCTGGAAGGGATGACGACTGTAATTTATTCTGTTCGTCAGGTTCCGGCACTATGGAAACTGTCATCTCTATTCCGCCAAGTGTTTCGGCAATTTTACGATGCAAAGTTGCAATAGTACTAGCAAGTGAAGGCATCAAATAGCAACAATGCAATAAATTGAGTTCGTTACGAGAAATGGAGTAATTTTTCGTTTTTAATACAATGACGTTGTCCGTCACAAGTTTACAACTCAAATTTCCTAACTTGACATCTAGTTGAGTGCCTGCTTCTCTCCCATAAAATGCATTTAGCAACGTGAACCATTGTTGTTGCGTTTTTGGAAACGCGACCAATGACGATTTTAACGCCATGTGTATGGGGTCTGACACAAAGCAGGGTCTGTCCGGTTAGTGCAAAGCAGTCGTTGTAAACTTCCATTTTGAATGTCACACTGTGGGGAAAAAGAGAGCGAGAGAGAAATATGATAAAAATTAAACTTGTTTAGCTTCTAGCTTAGCAATTATTGCATTAAGGTTGTCGGTAATGCAGTGTTGATAGCTCAATAGGCCTCCCAGTTGGCGCTGGTCTAACAATATCGTTTTTCCATCATCCCTGTGAAATAATGCTGTTGTTTTGTAAATATTTGGATGCCTGTGCAAAATAAAATTAATCCGTTTACCAAAAGTCCAAGTTTTGGTGAACCCGTTATCAGATTGGCGTCTTAGATAAATTTCGATTAAATTATCCCTTTTTAAAATAAATTATCGCCAAGATTGTTCGTCAAATGTCACTCCCTGACGAGACGGGCTCAAAGAGCTTGAAGGAAGGACCATTTTCCGAATGTGAACGTAAGCTTTATTGGCAAACAATGTTGCCTGGACATACGTATCGCCTCCTAAGAACACAGCTAGGTTTTCGTCTGCCTCTTTTTGATATTATCTAAGTAAAAAAGTAAGAAAAACATACTCCTAGACTTATTTTTAAAAATAATATCTAAGTCTTTAAAACGGCGAGAGAAATTTACGAAAAGTCGTTCTGTTAACATCAGTGGGAGCTAATATCAAAATTTAAAAAAGTAAAAAAGTGCAACTTACATTTCTGTAGAGTGGACTTCTCACGTTGGTGGAGCCGGACGGTTGACAGTCAAGGCTGGTGAAAACTGTCTTATATACTAGTATTCGGTATGCCAAAAATTTTTCTGCATGCAATGATATGCATGTATCGGTTTTTTTTTTACCTTTTAGATGCAAACGAGGTCTAAGATTGTTATACCAAATATTTAAAATTTGACCAATAAGAAGCCCCGAACCTGAAATGTGCCCTTTTATGGAAAATCACCCTGAGGCATTCCCACATTATGTCTACAATCCAGTATGCATTAATTTCATGGCAGCACACTCATTAACTGATAATTTACATGACAGAACAGGTATGTGACCATCATTCCTAAGCTTGTTATGCTAAATATTTAAAATTTGACCAATAACAAGGCCCGAACCCAAGGTGTAGACTTTTTCCCACATTTATGCCTACAAATCAGTATGCATTAATTTCGTGGCTAACTGATGATTTACATAGCAGAAACAGGTGTGGAACCATCATTCCTAGACTGTTCCCAAAGACTGTTTTACGTCTTAAAAGACTTCCAAACTCCCCCTTCTTACTTATGCACGCATTTCCAGTCACAACATACTAATTCAATACTACACAAAACGTGCATTAATTTCAATGTGAGGGCAGACAAAAAAAGTTCCGCTTAGCAACAGATAGTAAAACCATCTTGCATCTTAAAAAGGTTCCCACTCTGTCACGAATGTTATGTTAATTTTAACAAACCGTGCCGTGAGAAAGCTCCACTAAGCCAACGGCAAGTCTCTAAAAGAATGCTAGGCTGCCATCATTCTACAAAAAAAGCGAGAACTTGTCAAAAAAGAACGCGATTTCGTTACATAATAAACCTGTTGGCTGTATTCAAGGAAAGAAAGAACAATATTTTTTTAATTTTATTTTTTACCTTCATTCCTAGCTAGAGAATTCGTTATTCGTAGAGCTGTTGTATTGCCATGAGCACATACAGCCCTGCATTTACAAGCGAAGTAGGAACGGAACCAAACAGCGAGTTGGATGAAACGGCTCAAAATGTAGAAGGAAATAATTTTACTAGTCCAACACATTCATCCCAAGAATGTGACGAATCTAATGATTCGTATATTGATACAGAAGGTAGCCTTTCCAGTCCTCCATCACCAGAAGACGACGATGATGAGGTTCATCCCAGTACTTTGTTTACAGTTCAAGGAGGTAATGAAACAGTCGCTAAGGATGAGACATTTGCTCATCCTAGCACCTCAGCACATGGCAAGAAAAGTTGTAAAAGGCGAGGTAAGGCAACAAAATGTATTAATTTTAAGCAGCGAGCTCTCCAGCAGAAACGACTAAGGTACAAACTTCAACGGAGAATGTTACGTCAATATCAGGAAATTATACTGAATTATCTTCCAGGAGACTACCACGTTAAAACGCCGGCCGAGCAATTTAAAAAGCAGCGCTTGCCAAAAAGGGCTGTCAGAATAGTCCTCCTGACAACAGAAACAAATACAGCCGTATTTACAAATCCAACTTTTCCACCAAACATGATGGAAACAAAACTACAGGAATTAATGCTGACCAACGCTAGAATGCGTCGTGCTTGGCTCATTACTATTATGATGATGCAGCATATCTACCATAGCAGTCAAGATAACGAAATAGAATTGTTAAGCCATATTAGAGGCTGGGAAAGGCACGATATAGACCATGCCAAGGCTATCTCAAAATGTATCTTCAAAGAACTTCGAGATAAAGTCTTGGAGAATATCTATTCTGACATGCCAAACGATGTCATCCTCATGAATTTAAACACTGTTTAAAAGGAGTCCCAATAAAGCACATTTCTTTTCCTTTCTGGGCTAGAGCCCCTTCCCTTACTTAGTTTTAAGATGTGTGGGTAAGTACATTTACCTTAAAAGAATTTTTATAAAAATAATAGTGTCAAGTTTTTTGTTTACTGAATGAGTTTACCATTACGAATAATGATGGAGCCTTTCATTCATTTAAAAAAAAAACAATACTCTACATTAAAAGCGTTACGACTATCACAAATTAGGCTTCCCATAGCCTATTTTTATTCGACAGCCAGTTGGACGCAACAAAATACCACACCACCATACTAAAGTCTGCACAACCCTTTCCCCATACTAAATTGCACACAACATCCTATACTAACCCCGGATACAGTTAAGTGCAACCAAAATTAGCATTGATTTCAGTTAGGAGACTCTACAGATCACCATATTAACAATCATTTGGGTGTATTCTAACTACTCACGTTGCGCGGGTGTGAGCCCCCTCCCAGTGCGTGTGGGTCCAACAAAGACTAGTGGGTTTAAGTAACGGAATAATGAGCCCTGATTTCCTAGGAGGTGAGCCAGTCATTAGACAACAGTGCCACTGGTGGCCAACAAGTAGAACTGAAAGGGGATGCCTCAGCAATTGATGTGACATATATCCCCTTTTCTCAAAACAAAAGTAACCACAACATGCAAAAAAGTTAGAATAACCAAGTAAACTACAACATCCACTCTCCACTCCTGAACCAGCAAGCCTGAATGCTCCTATAAAATTTTCCATTTTCATAAAAGTCATAAACAAATCTAAAACAATGTTAACTAGAATTTTTTTTAACATCTCTAAAGCATACAATTCTAACTGCAAATTCTTCTAATCACGAACGAAAACCAAGAATTTACAACATAGAATAAACAACAAAAAAGTGGCATTACTAAACCGGACTTCAACGCTAAAATCACTAAAGATTTAATTTCTGCGGCTTGCGTCGCAAACGAGCCGATTTCCTGACAGTTCCATCAATGGATGGCAGCGCTGGTAATGTATGCGATGCAGGTGCACGATGGTAACATGACAGCTGGGGAGGGGGGGGGACGCACTACGACGATTAACTTGCGGTGAGATGCACTTGTTTCTGGAGAGAGAAGTGGTGGAATGTCAGAATCGTCGAATAGTCGTGTAGGTTTATGATCAAAATTTTTCTGTCGTGTTAATATCGGCATTTGTCGATCACTTTGAGACGGCAAATATACATAGATTAGAAAACAAAAACGAACTCGTTTGATGCTTCAGGTAAGGTTAAACTGCTCCGAAGTCAAAACAGCAAAGAAACAAAAATAAACTTTCCTGTAAGGTTTCAGATGCTGCAATGTTGCTGTACTGTTTAGTCCACATGAAACCTTACTGCTGTATCAAATTTTTTTTTACTTTTGCAGATGGTAGATCAGCTAATGTTGGTGCATTCTACTTGGCTAAACACCATCTCTGGAAAATGTTCAAAAATATAATCTTAGTGTGCTTAGCCCAGCTGTACACTGTACAAGCAACTCAGGATTCGTGCGAGTCCTTTTAAACCTGGAATTATGAGGAAAGTAATAATGAAATTTCATGCTGGAAAATCTTGAAAAATGATATATGTATCATTAGTAGGGTGATGAACGGAAAGTAGACGAGGTGACTGAAGAACACTGACAAAATTTAGCCAAGAAAGTAGTCGAGTGTGTAACCTTACATCATTCTTACTTTGTTAGGGATGAAAAGTGTTGTAATTTTGGTTTTGGCTTTAATTGTATTTAATTGTATAATGTTGGATACAGCAGTAAGGTTTCACGTGGACTAAACAGTACAGCAACACTGCTGTATCTGACACCTTACAGGAAAGTTTATTTGTGTTCCTTTGCTGTTTTGACTTCGGACCAGTTAAACCTTACCTTAAGCATCAAACGAGTTCGTTTTTGTTTTCTAATTCGTGCTACTTTGGCGTACCATGCAGTTTAGATTAGTCTGCTTTAATGTTTTGTAGCTTTATCAATTTACGGTTTGCACAAACCAATGGAACAAACCCTTAATATTCAGTTTTCGACTTGCAGCTAGCGTTTGCTGATTGGCATTGTTGAATAATAACAATGCTTAAAACAATGTAAAACAATCAATCTGGTCGTTTGGAGATCCCTAACCCTTGAACCACTTGACCAATTAGAAAAGGACTTACAGGAGCCTTTCCAGAAATCCACTCAAGTGTGAGTGGGGCTAAATGTGAGTGTAAGGGTCAAAACGAATATACAGAAATACCCTCAGATGCAAGGACACTCACATTCGCTTTAGTGGTTGTACTAAAATTGTTGACCCTTACCTTAGATTTTTGCACTCACATTTGCCTTCTCACACTCACACTTGAGTGGAGTTCTGGAATATGGCTGTTAAGGAAAGAGCACATCTACAGATCAATAATTGATCCAGCTAAGAACCAGCTTTATAGGACAAATAGTTTGATCTGTAGAGAGCGTAGCAGAAAAATATCTTGCCAAGAACAACAAGAAGAAGTTGTCAAAAATGAAAATCATGATTCCAGCTCAAATCCAGATCTCCGATGTGTCAAATTGGAAATCATTAAAAGTTGGTACACATGTTAACTAAGTCCAATAAAGCTTGTATACTAAATTTGAGTGGAAATAATTGAAAGACAGCAGAGAAATTAAGCCTTGAAATTTCAGCTTTAACATGGGAGACCGAGGCCAAGGGCAGTTTTGACATATATCTTGTTGATTTATGTGCCACAGGAGACCCATTTAAATACCCAAAGCTCTCGTATCATCAAAAATACCGTCAATTCGGCAATTTTACTTTGGTTGAAGTTCATATTAAAAACTGTCACTTACGCAAAACAAAAAATCGTCCAAGTTCCACTATTCATACTTGGGAAATTTTCGATTATCTCTACTGATAGGCAAGAGTCATGAAACTTGCACAACAACAACAACCAACGAACTTTCCCAAGTCCACTACATTCAAATTTCCTTCCTCTTTCCCAGTGTGCCTTGGAATTCAGTCAGCTTTAGAGCTCACTGTCTGAGTTGGCTCCCTCATCAATACTGGAGCTATTGGTGAACTAAGGTAGGATTTTTTGCCAGCTTTTCGTCAGTTTTTCATTCAGTTCAGCTGTCTCTATTCTTCCTATCTGCTGATATGCCGATTTTTGCACGTTCTCAAGTGGTATCTTCCTATCTTGGCAGTATTGTATAGCGATGATCTTTAACGCACGGAGGTGTGCTTCCCTGCTCGTGTCCGACTTCAGCATCACCTTCGTGTTATCCCAGTCTGCGTGGTGTTTATTCTTTTCACAATGCAAGCCTGTAGCGCTCTTCTTGTCTCCGTCAATGGTAACTTGTGCATGGTCCTAGACTCAGACGCAAATTTGTCTTTTTGTCTTTCGTAGTGCAGAAAACCAACTTGGTATGTCAAAGTATCAAGAATTAGAAAACAAAAACGAGCTCTTTTGATGTTTAGGGTAAAGTTTAACTGATCCAAGTCAAAACAGCAAAGTAGCACAAATAAACGTTCCTGTAAGGTTTCATATACCGCAGTGTTCCTGTACTGGTTAGTCCACGTGAAACCTTACTGCTGTATTCAACCATTAGACACGAAAATAAAATTAAAACCATATCCCAACTTTCAAAATTATTGTAAGAATAATATAGTGTATAATATAGACTACACACTTGCTTGCTTTCGGGGCTAAATTTGTCAGCATTATTGTAGTCAAGTTGTCTCCTTCCCGTTCATCCTATCGGTACATACACCACTTATCAAAATTTCGTATTCAAGACTTCAGGACTGGTATTTCATTTTTATTTTCAACGACATGTCCAGGTCTTCAAGGAGTCGCACGAACCTTGAATTACTTAATCTGTAGGTCTGTACACTAAAAGTAAGGATTTTCAGGCTTTTCGTTTAGTCAAGTATAATGAACCAATCAGACTTATCGTGTTTTAAAGTAAAAACTGTAAAAACGTGTGAATACAGCAGTAAGGTTTCACGTGGACTAAACAGTACAGGAACACTGCAGTATGTGAAACCAAACAGGAAAGTTTATTTGTGTTACTTTGCGGTTTTAACTTTGGATCAGTTAAACCTACCTTAGTAGTATAGGTACACAAGGATATGAACTGGATGTAGTGGATAGCTCCCAATCCCATAGGATTAACGTTATATTTTGGAACTAGGTCAGACTATAAACCGAGACATGCCACCCCGCATTCCTGTGATTTTCCTAAGTAGATGTTTTTTGCTGGTGTTATGACGTCATCATCGAAAAGGTGTTACAATAAATAAAATGTAAATGCACAAAATATTTTTGAAAAATAAATAAAGAAACCATACGCACAATTTTGGTTACGGCGTTGTAACATTTTTGGTGAGAATGTGAATATAAAAAACATGTACGTAATGTAGTGTTTTGAAATAGACAATTTTTGGGGGTTTTAGGCTACTGTCATAGCATTTTTTGCTCCGCTAATTTTCTTACCACCCTTGCCTATATAATAGCAACTGCGATGGTTATGGATGAATGAAAAAGGTTGTGTAGTAACAGTTTTTTCCTTCTCTCATCACCTCAAGCCAACACGTTTCTCACTACAAGGTCGCTTATTCCCTCCCTCCCTCCCGAGTGGCATAGTAACAGCTGTTGATTTTTTTCTTGAGACATACGAAAGCACTTTTACTCTCTTTGTGTGCCCAGCCAGAAGGAAATTAAGAAATGTTATTAGGCTAATGGAGGGACAAGATTTTGTTTAAGTTTTTTTTAAAGGAAAGGGTTACCCTAACGAAAACAAATACTTCTTAAAAATAAATCGAACAAATCAAAAACTTACCCAGTCAGTTAGGCTACTTCTGGCTTCTCGGAACAGTCTTGATTTTGGGGATACAGCTTTCCGTCTCGCTCTCTTCAGCTTTGTTTCCAAGATGATTTCTGATTTGGTGAAGCTTATTATCGTGATAGTGGCTATGTTGGTGGGTATTTCGATTTTTTGCTTTTTTGGAGGTCATTATATTTATACCTTCATTAATGCTGCAGCGAAGCAACGAAGTTGTGCGCAGCGACGAAACAACGGCTTCTGTGATTCCTTCACCGTCAGTAATGGTTCAGCCAGTAAATGCTCCGTCGGAAAGTGACTCTTTTGATTCAAATTTCGAAGCGTTTCAATCACCAGACCAGCCGCCAGCTACGTTAAGCCACGAATACGACGTACCAGCAACACATTACAGCGAAGTTGTGGACGGCGATGAAACATTTGCTTCGGCGATTGCTTTACCGTCAGCGATTGTTCAGTCAGCAAATGCTCCATCAGCGATTGCTCCGTCGGAAAGTGATTCTTTTCATACAAATTTCGAAGCTTTTCAATCACCGGACCAGCCGCCAGCTACGTTAAGCCATGAATACGATGTACCAGCAACACATTACAGGAGTACACCAGTTTTATTTCGCAACTATGAAGTACCTTTATTCACATCAGCAGCACGGCATTATAGCAGTACTCCATTTTTCGTCCAACCAACTATAACGCAGTACTATGATGTCGCAACAACGAGCAGTTATTTAATGCTAATTTCTTATCCCACAAAAAATGAGAACCCCCATGAAACGGTATTGTTGCCTACAAAAAAAATCAAACCATCTGTATTTTCGTCTCTGAAGAGTGTGTTTGTGTCTACAACCCCAACTCCTCCTACCCCTCCATTACAGGACTATGACGAAGATGAAATAGTGGTAAGATCGGATGTAACGCCTTATAGAAGAGGGCAGACCAAAGAATAACTTTTTAATTTACTGCGCGTTTTTGCTAACTTATATTATAGTCTGCAAAAAAAAAAGTTTACGTCGTCACAGTTTGTTTTCCGTCCAGAATTGACTGTTCTTATTGGTTTGTATTTTTTTAAGTGGTAGACAACGTAATTATGCCAGTAGGAAAACCAAATTGAGACTTAATTTTTTCTTTATAATTTTTTATTACCATTTTAATTATTATACATTTTTTAAAATAAATATGTGTATGTCCCTGCAGGTGTACGTGTTGTACGTGTTGTTAGCCACAGGGTTCTGTTTCGAAAAAAAGTGAAAAAACCTACGTTAGTTTTCTTTTTATGTATTTTTCGGGTTATTTGTTGTGGTATGTAAACAAGATTATTTAAAAATAATTACCTGGTTTATTGGAGGCCAACCCGTGCGCTCCTCTTCCGCTTGTTGCTTTAAAAAAAATAACAGGAAAAAAGTTGGATATTTTGGCCTTTTCTTGTACATTTATCGTGAGTGGAACGTGAGGTAGTATTGTAAAATAAAACATTGTACCTGTTGCCCAAGCTTTTTTTTGGAAAATTCTGGTTATATTTTGCGGTATGTAAACAAGATTATTTAAAAATAATTACCTGGTTTATTAGAGGTTGACCCGAGGAACCATTTGCTGGTTCTGAACGCTCCGCTTCCGCTAGCCGGTGTTGCTTTAAAAAAAATAACAGGAAAAAAAGTTGGACATTTTGGGCTTTTTTCGTACATTTATGTTTAGTGGAACGTGCGGTAATTGTAAAATAAAACATTGTACCCTGTTGCACAAGATTTTTGGAAAAATTCTAGTTATATTTTGCGGTATGTAAAAAAGATTATTTAAAAATAATTACCTGGTCTATTGGTGGCGGACACGTACAATTTGCTGGTTCCATTCGTTCTTCCGCTACCCGTTGTTGCTTTAAAAATAACAGGAAAAAAGTTGAATATTTTGCTTTTTTTTCTTATATTTATGGTTAGTGGAATGCATGGTAGGTAATATTGTAAAATAAAATATCGATACAAATTGTGTTTTGTTGCCCAAGCTTTTTGGAAAAAAGCAAAGAAAATGGATGTTGTTTATTGTTAGTTTTTTTTTTTTTTAATGTTAGAAAATATGAATGGTATAGCAAATAACATTTTACCGGTAATTCAGCGTCCGTCTCTTCCGCAGCCTTAAAGAAAAAGTAGAAAGCACGTTTATTTTTTTTTTCGGTATTGTTTTTTATGTATATCATAAGAAATAAATGTAAGTCATTTTTTTTACCGCTTCTGCCCGAATCAATTCATGTTGGGTAAGTTCCAACTCTGCCGTTATATCCATCAGCAGTCTTTCCATCAAATCGGGATCATTCCAATTCTTTAAAATAAAACAAAAAGGTTGCTTTTTTAAAATGTATTTGGTTTAACAAAAAATTGTTATCGTACAATTTTTTTCTCTCGTGTTAGTGTTATTATTTAACAAGAGTCATGCTACTTACCAGAGGATTGGTGGGATCGCTTGCTAGAGCCATTTGTTTGGTGCGTTGTATGTGGTGAAATGAAAAGCTTTGCACGCAAGAAGTTGAGTTATATACTATACCCTCATTTTTTTTGGCTTCGAGCGTGACGTAGGTGAGCGTTCCTACCCCACGTTCGCTTTTTTGTGCTTTTTTTTTGTGAGGTATGCGAAGTATACAAAATATGTAGGCCTCCTTACATCAGGGAATCCCCCAACGTCATCTCGTCAATAAGGGGAATTCCCTTTGAAAAACAGTATATATACCCTTGCAAGATTCGCATTGTGTACTCTGGCTTCGGCCAAAACACTTCTCGCAGTGGTATTTGCGTCTCTCTCTCTCTCAACACGAGGTAAGAAGTTCAATAATTTGATATAAATTTACTAAAAAAAAATATTTTTTTAGGGCCCCTCAACTTTTGAATAGGTCTAACATTTTCTTTTCCTTTTCAAGTTTGCATTCCTTTTCAAAAAATGGCAGAAACTAGCGCGAAAAGACCTTGTTACGCCAGTTCAGACGAAGAAAACGAAATTCAGTTTGTAGTACTTGGTTGGAACCTGTGTATGTTCGCTCATGTACAGCCAGATGGCATAACGGTTACAATTTCTAATTACGTTGTGCCCAATGTCGGTATTATTCCCGATCATAAAGGTATTTCTTTTAATATTCAGGAATGGGAACAGTTTTTAGACGTTCCTGATTACGTAGCGAGTGCTTATTTATTGAAGGATTCACTCCCAGTCGAAAAAACTGTCGACATAACTGAGAATTTAAAACTTAGAATCGAACACGGAGAAGACGTACAGAAAGCAAAAATTACTATAAGTCGAGGAGTAAAAGAATTTGGATTAGCTAATCGTCAGTTTCGTAACGTACTGCCTTTAGCATTTCAAATTAATCTTGAAATCCGTGCCCTCCAACGAGGGTTAAAACGCAGTCAGCCCGTATCCGTGCCATGTAGTAGCATTTAATTAAAAAACACTGTCTTTTTTTTTTTGCAGTTTGCATCCTTCGTCTTTTTTCCAAAATGTTGAATAAAGTTAACCTTTTTGCTGATAATTTTATTCGAGTATCAATACGAAATGGCGAAATTCAGATTCAGTTAGCTCAAAATTCATTATTAATGATCGAAATTGGTTTACCAAACTTTGTTTTATTTACGGATTAAATTTTTTCTCACGTACCATTCACTAAAAGCAATCTGCGAGGGGAAGAATTTAAATTAGAAGGTGAAGACTTCATAACAATCTCTCCACTAGAGGGGGAAAGTATTCATTGGTCGGAAACTGACATAGCTGTACTCGTAGAAAGATATAATTACATCACGGAAGCTATCAATTACTGGACGAAACAACTTAACATGTTAGGTTACAAAACATCTAAAAAGTTCAAGAATAAAAAAAACCGACTCAAAAACAAAACAAAGACTTAAAAAAAAAACAACGCAGCAGCACGTAGATTGTGAATTAGGCGTTTTTCATAAACAGTGCATTAACGGCCACCGCGAAAGTTGTTTGCCCTGTAATGATCTGAATTTAAATCAGCCTCACGATTGCATATTTGATCCAAAATCCTATTTCATGAAAGAGCACGTACGTCAACAAGAAATGGGGGGGGGGGGGGGAGAGTGAGGAATAATAAAAAAGAAGCTCTCTTTACCCACTTTCCCCCACCCCAATTCCCATCTCTATGGATCGTCGAACTTTGCAGGAAGCGCTTAAAAACTTATTCATTATCACGATAGCAAATATGTAGCTAGATTCAAAACCAGGGAGAGAGAGTGTTAAAAATTATCATTAAACCACCATCTATTAATTTATTTAGGGAATTTAATTTAGAACCCATTCAATTCATAGACGAATTATTTCAGTGTATTTTTAATGAAATTCTCGAAGATATTGCCAACACAGACTACGTGGGAATTACGATTCATTCTACCAATTAGATAGAGATATTTTTTTTGCCTTACCAGCCCAAATACAAATTAACCGTAGAAAAACTATTGAGCGAATTAATGAAATTGGCGCAGAGTGACAAAGAAATCAATATTTTTAAAGGTTTCGAAGTCAGATTAAGTCACATAAAAATTGAACGTGGTCGTAAACCAGGCAAGGAAAGTCTACTGAATTTTGAAAACTGGCTCAAGAATAAGAAAAGTATAATCACAATTAAAAACCGCGACAGTGTATATCTAGCAAGATGTCTGGTATTATTAATGTCACGATTTAAAGGGAACGAAGCATTCAGGAAATTGTATAAAGACGCTAAATTACAAAAAATAAAGGCCGTCAGGTTACACATTAACGCAGGCGTTCCACAAAACGAATCTGGTTTAGCTGAAGTTAAACGTTTTCAGACTTATCTGAAAAAAATATCAAATTATAGTTTTTGAGCGTGTTGGTGGCAAGATCGAAACGACGTACGTAGGACCGCAAGCCCTGAAACGAAAATTACCATTGTTGTTATACGAAAATCATTATTATGGCGTCACCAAGCCGAACGTTTTATACAATAGCAGTTATTTCTGTTTTCTTTGTTTCAAAGGCCGAAGGAATAAACTCCACTCGTGTAGAGTAATACGCTGCCAACAATGCCACAACCGACGCTATTATTGCGCTCTGCAAAAATGGACTCACTGTTCAGATTGTAACAGATTCTTTAAAAATTCAAAATGCTTCGCCTTTCATAAAACTATGCAACCGCCCGCGACTAAACCGTCATGTAAAAGGTTAATATAATTTACTAAGTGCGGCTGAAATGTACCGCCTTTTATGAAAATTAAAAGCAGACATCATTGCGGGCTTAGAAGATGCGCCACGTGCCGTGAATACAAGCCTTACGACCATCGTTGTTACATGCAAGTCATTACGTCATTACCAAGGTTGAAAAAAACAACAAAAAACAGATAAGCCTTACAATTCATTTTTTACGATTTCGAAACCGACCAGTCTTTGCAGGTAGCTAGGAACGCTTTCAGGCATCGTGTTAATTGGGCAGTGGCATTGGTGACTTGCGAATTATGCTGGCATGATCTCGACGCCGTTTACTGCCATTATTGTGGCAATAGGTGGGAAATCCATCGGTCCAGAGACAACTTTTGTAACTGGCTATTCACTAATTTCCACCATAAACCAAATACCATGGTTTGCGGTCACAACTCAGGATTTTTTGACGCTGCTTTCGTGTTACATCACATGCTAGAAAAAGGGATATCACCTACAAAAATCTTGCAATGTGGCAATAAAATATTGAGCATGACTTTGGAGGGTTTAACGTTTAAAGACAGTTTAAATTTTCTCCCCATGAAATTAGGTAGTTTACCAAGCGCAATGGGATGTGACACGAATAAATACTGTAAAGGTTACTATCCATATTTATTTAACCGCCCCGAAAATTACGGTTATCGAGGTATCGTGCCGGATTTACATTATTTTGCAGTCGACTCCATGTTCGACAATGAACGAAGCGCGTTGATACGATGGCACGAAGAACAGCGTCGTAATGACGTAGTGTGGGATTACAAAATGGACACTTTAAAATATGCAAAAAAATGACGTTTTGATTTTAGCCGAAGTATGCTTGAAGTACAGGCAGCTGATCTTATTGATAGCCCCCCTGGAACCCTTCCACGAATGCATTACTTTACCTCAAATGTGTTTAAAGATATTTAAAATGGTTTTTTATGTCATAATTCTATAGTACTAATAGATCCTAATAGGCATCACGCGTGCAGGCAGTATTCCAAGGAAGCTATATTGTGGCTGGAATTCCAGTCCAAGTTAAGGCAGATTCACATTCAGCACGCGGCCAACGGCGGTGAACGGCGAATTAAATAAGTTTTTTGTTGACGGATTTTGAATCTGAAGGATTAATTCTGGAATACCAGGGGCGCAAATCCCATGGTTGTTTAAAATGCTGCGAGGATCGAACACAAAAAAACCCTTATTCGGCGCTTAATATGCAAGAGGCGTACGAATTGACGCTAGCAAAACGTGAAGCCATCTTAAAATACACAAACTATAAATACGAAGAAATGTGGTCGTGTTGTTTTCGCCAGCAGATGCAAATCGACGAACGTCTGCATGGAATGCACGATAATTACGGCAATGGTGAGGCCACCGCCCCAGCGACGCATACATGGGAGGATGGGTGGAGGCCTACGTGCTGTATGCTTCCATATGTGAGGACGAACACATCGATCTCATCGACATAACTTCCCTTTACCCTTTTGTAATGCTTACAAAAAAATTCTTTTATGGGGACTGCAAGATTTACACTAAATTTAGGAATCTAGATATAAGCAAGTTCTTCAGCATAGTAGCGTGTACTATTCTACCCCCGAGAAAACTCATGTTCCCAACGCTAGGCTATCGCCACAACAAAAAAATATATTTTGGTTTATGCAGGACGTGTATAGTGGAGCAGCCAGAAGCCGAATGCGACCATTCTTGGCAACAACGGTCTTTAACGTCCGTCTTGACAAACATCGAACTAAAATGTGCCATTAAAGACGGTTATCAATTAACTTCCATTCGAGAGGTGTGGCATTTCCCTAAAACGTGCTCTTATAAGCCAGGAATACAAGAAGGTCTTTTTTCCGAGTACGTCAAAAAATTCATGGAATACAAATATTTAAATTCTGGATTTCCAGCCGATTGCTTCACTCTCGACCAAAAGCATCAGTACGTAGCCAGCATCAAATTATGCGATGACATAAATTTAGATACTGATAAAATTTCGTACAATGCTGGTGCCAGGTTCGTTTCTAAAATATTTCTGAATTCTTTGCCAGGTAAGGTGGCGCAGCGAGACAATAGGCTCAACACAAAATATGGTAAAAGCACCAGCGAATTTTTCCTGGTGCTGCAAAACGATGCCAATATTATTTCCAGCATTGATTTCGAGGGAGGGCCCGGCCAGCCCATCGCAGTTTTTAAATACAGAAATAATCACGAGTTAGGCGAAGAGAGCAACAATGTCAACGTATTGTTGAGCGCTTTTATAACAGCGTATGGTCGTTTGGAATTGTTAAAAGTGATAAGGAGTATCGACCCTTCCCGTTTTTTTATGTAGACACGGATTCATGTTTTTACAAAATAAATGTTACCGAGGCACCCCCACCCATTCTCATAGCAGACAGATTGGGTTGTATGACCTGAGAATTGAGTAAGTATGGAGCGAATCCGTTTATTTCTGAGTTTTGCTCCGGCGGACCGAAAAATTACTCCTACAAATTTTATAACGCTAACGAAGACAAGTACCAAACGGCAACGAAGGTACATGGCTTCCTCTAGATTTCCGTACCAGTCGTAAAATTAATTTAGACGTCATTTAAGCTATGTCACGTGCCATTGACAGAGAGACGATAGTGAAAACGACTAACCCTAGCAAAATAGTCAATAAAAATCATAACATATTCACGATGAAACTGGAAAAAAAGTACCGTTGAGTTACTGATAAGCTTAAATTCTTTAACGACTATCTTTTAAATTTTTGTGTCTTTTTTTTATTTCAGGTAGGCAAAACAACAAAAAATGGCAGTATTCTCCGATATTCTAAGACAGCCTTTGCCTTACCCTCGTAGGAAAAATTTCATTCCATATTTAGATACAGATTACTACAATAATTTCGCCGGTAGTAAGGAACGAGTCGATTCTTTATTGGAAGCTTTAGGGCGAGAGATTTTCTCTTATCCTTTAACGTTCGGTACTTTGCCGATACTAGGTGGCGTACCTTGGACACCAGCGTTACAAAATCTTCGTGAGTACTCGGAGTATGCCCTGGACAAAACATTTAATTTCACTCACGTCTGTTGTCACTATGGCAACGACAGCAGCTCCAGTTACTAATGCAATAACGAGCTAGCATTACTGGTAGCTGCACCCATAGCCATGGTTTCTTTAGGCGTAACTAGACACGTTAATTTTAGGAACCTGAAATACCCTCATTTCACCATAACTTTACCTTTTGAACACGGTAGCCTAACTGTATTACATTTCCCAACTAATCTTCGTTACGAAAGGTCCATCTTAAAAAAATCCTGATATAACCGGTTCCTTCCTAACTTTAACCTTTCTCGGTCACGCGTGATTTCCCCCCCCCCACCTCCACTGTGGGGAGGGGGGAGGAGGGGCGGGTGGGGACGCCTCCCTATGCGCTGCGCGCATACCTATGCGCTGCGCGCATACCTATGCCAAAGGAATATATATGCGCATAGCTACATAGGCTTATGCCAGAGGCATATATATGCATGTAGCGCATAGGCTTATGCCGAAGGCATACCCCCCTCCCCACACACACGAGCATTATAAGACCATTTTTTTTAGATGGATTTGGACAGTTTATTCCCCTATAGGCTCTTCGAAACAGACGTGCCGTGGCACGAACCGATCGGGCGACACGAATACGTAAAAATAAAGAAAATGTTTGTCAGAGAGAGTCGAAAATTCTGTACGAAGCTATCGACGCAAACGTTAAGTGGACGTGTAGCAGCAACTAGTACGGTTTTAGCGGTGATCATACGCAAAGCAACGTGTTTTACGGGAACTCGGACCTTCGTAACATAAATGACGAATACTTCGAACTACAACCCGAAGTTGTGCTACCTTGGAATTCCTTACTGAAAGATATAAACTCGAAAATAGCGTCTTTATTCTCTAAAGGCGGATTGTACGATTACGTCATACTATCTAAATATAATAAACATTTGAACGCGTGGGCGTACAGAGGCGGAGATAGTTACGACGAAGATTTTGCCACTTTGGTATTAGGCCACTCGAGACTAGTTAAATATCACACAGACGAAGGCAAAGGCCACGCGAAGGTCGAAGTATTCCCCGGAGATGTAATTTATCACTAAAAAAAATCAGGTACCTTAATTTTACGGCCGATAAGGGCGTTCCCGCCATAGATTTAGTGTTTCATCGCAATAGACCGTAAGGCCGTACTATTTCCCCCCCATCCCTCCAAAAAAATACAACATTTTTTTTATGCATTTCAGCAGTCATGTGTTTGCCGAAATTGCATCGTGAAGAGGGGGTGGTGCAGCTGAGGAGCTCGATAAAGTAGAAGAAGCAGCAGCCGCAGTTGAATTGGATTTATACACCGCATTGGGGCGTGAAACTACGTTTACTCATAACTGGCCACACGATGATTATAACAGAGCTCCCACGTACATGGCCAAAGCAGGTTTCTATCGTACACGAGGCTACGACTGGGTCAGATGTATTTATTGTAATATTGCGGTCCGTTACTGGGAACCAAATGACTGCCCCTTGTTAGAACATTTTCGATGGTCGCAAAATTGTTCGTTTTTACGCGTGTTTCCTGCTGGTACATCTAGTAACGACGAAAAAACCATAATGCAACAAAACGGTTGGGAACCACCGCAAGATGTTATACCGATGATCGGTGAAGATGTGGTTGACACACCACCACCACCACATTGTTAACATTGTCATAAGGCAGACAATGACTATCCTTACGATTGTTGTCATTGCGGCGAATTCAAATATTACTTTTGCGGGCACTGCTTCCACCCTAGTTATCACCGTCCCAAAACGGCCGAAGACGGCTCCAAATGTTGTTGTCCGCTATGGTGTGAACGTGTCGACAAAATATAATTTGTTGCACCCATTGGTTTTGCAACATGACGGAAATACCTCACAAACTCCACTGCTGCCACTGCCCCTATGGCTTGAAAGAAGAAGAAAAATTTGATTTTGATTTGTCTAATTTGTCTATCTAGTTTGCACCTTTTTTTTTTGTCCCGGCGTTCCCTACGATATGTTGTATTTAAAACAATCATTTAATTTGTGCTTCATTTTATTTATATATTCTCAATTAGAAAAAGGACTAACTGGTTTTTCTTTCTTATTTAAATTAAAAAAAGAATTTTAATAAAATAACGAAGCATTAAAAAAATAGCTTCTCCCCCTCCTTCCCCCCCAAAAAAAAATAGTATATACGATCTAACCGCAGCTGCAACAAAAAAAAAGTGAGCAATCATGGATCCAACATTATTTATTGACCGAAGGAAGTCTTATTTTGCCATTCTGTTGACTTTCATCTTATCAGTCTATCTTTTCAGTTTCGTGGTTTGGCTCATTGTCATAGAAGCATTAGTCGGCAAACCTGCTGGTGTGACCCCTCGCGTTAATTTCAAACAGTTTTGTTTAGTACGTTAAGACAGCGAAACGGTTTCGGTGCTTCTGCAATTTCTACCCGAATTTCAGCACTATCGCGAAGCCACAAATTACACATTTAACCTGGTAGATCCATTTAATGATGAGGTAAACATTAGCTCGGTAGTGCCACATTTTCTCATGATCTGTAGCGCGCTTGAAGATGTATGCATTACTTATTCTATCCGTGAATTCTGTTCTTTACTTTTGGCATTAGGAAATTATCACCAATAATGGCTGCTGCAGAAATAGATAACTTTATTCAAGTCGTTCATCCTAGCAATTTGTTAATATCAGGTCCTAGCGGAATTGGGAAAACAGAATTTGTGAAGAAATTTATTTTACACAATAAACAACTCTTGGTGCCTAATGTACGAGAGATTATTTGGTGTTGCAGCATAAATCAAAGTTGGCAACAACAATTTGGGGAAGACGTTAAGTTTACGTCAGAAATTCCTAATCCCAATCAATTAAATCCTAATATAAGTAGGTTAATTATTTTTGATGACTGGATGGACAGTTCGAGTCACACTCAGGAGCAGATAGCGAAATATTTTACACGTTTTGGCCATCACACAAATAGCGTGGCCTACATAGTACAGAACATTTTCTAAACATCACAGAACTTTGAGCTTAAATAGTCATTATTTTGTGCTGTTCAAGAACTTGCGCGATGCAACTCAGATCACTAGATTAGGATCGCAGCTCTACCCTAAGCGAAGCAATTATTTCAGAGCTGCATTCGATGATGCCACTAAAAAGGCTTACGGGTACTTATTCGTAGACTTAAAAACACCGCACGACTCGTTACGCCTCAGAACGAACATTTTTCCCGACGAAGTAACAACCGTTTACATTCCCGAGTGACAACCTTTCTCTCATCTTCCTACCTTCCTCCATTGCTACCAAAATACGAAAATTACATCGCAATCGCTACTTGCTAGCGGCGCTTTGTGAATTAACGCCAAAACAACGTAAATTATTGCTAACTAATGCAACCAAAGGTCAGGTCGAATGTTTATCAGAAATTGCGCTTAATTTACTTAACCGTAACCTTCCAGTCAGTGAATCCGCCAGAAGTAAGCTGAAAAGGTACCGAAAAGCAATTCGTGCGCTTGCGTGCCCAAAAAATGCCATTAAAAAGCGACGAAAAATATTAACGCGAAAAGGCGGCATCCTCCCTATCTTACCTTTAATCCTGAAGCCAGCTTTAGGTTTGTTAGGTGGTCTGCTAGGCGATAGTTTGTTTAATAATAAATAATTTTTTTTAACTGGCACAAAAAGTATTCCTAGTTCCTGAGCACGTTTTAGCGTCACAGCCAGCTGACAGTACAGTTGCGTCATCAGCCGAACTGCACGACTTCACTTACGAAGTACGAGGTGGTCTTTTAAATAAGCTTAATGCCATTGAACGCGAAATCCAGGAGTTAACTAATGCCACATACATCTCTGATGACCAGAAAATAGCTCTAGTTAATCAGTTACGAATGCAATTACAGACTTTCCAAACGCAGTTCAGGCTAGGATCATCAACAGTGCCATCGATAGTTGCCACCGCCGCCGCCACATCGAGTAGTAAAGCTGGAGCCAGTGCACCAACAAAAACCGTACAAAAAAGAAACTGCTAACAGAGGAGGGTGCTGACGGTGTAGGAAAGACTTCCAAGCACGTTGATACTAGTTTAATGCAAGCCGAAGATTATGACGCTGATCTTGAAAATGTTGAACCGCCTCTGAGACTACGGCTAAGACGCAATAGAAAGCCTGATTTTAATTGGCAAACTATAGCCAAGTACCATAGGAATAAAAAATGAACGAATACTTGGACAGCATTTACCATGACGTCGCGCATCCTGCATCTTATTCTAGCGCTAAACAGTTACATCATGCTGCTAGAAAAGATGGCCGCCCCTACACGCTGAAACAAATCCAGGGATGGTTACTAGATCAAGATTCGTTCTCGTTACACAGACCACGATGCGTGAGGTTCCCTAAACTAAAAACTATAGCCTCTGGACTTAACGACCAATAGCAATGTGATCTCTTAGACGTGCAGTCTTTAAAATCGTATAATTCGGATTTTTCCTATATCCTAGTGTACTTCGATATTTTTTGAAGAAAGCCGCTACCGAACCACTTAAATCAAAAACAGGCGAAGCGATAGTTAAAGGGTTTGAGTCGTTGTTTAAGCGCGTAGACTATCCTTTTCTGGTCCAATTCGACAAAGGGAAAGAATTTTTGAATGTTAAAAAGACATAACATTCTTTTGTTTACGAGCGAAGACTACGTCACAAAAGCTGCGCTTGTAGAACGCTTTAATAGCATGCTAATGACAAAATTCATCGTTATTTTAGTCACAACAATACGCGCAAATGGATCGACATTTTACAAGCCATTACCGACAATTATAACAATACGGTGCATAGAGTAACAAACATGGCTCCAAATGAAGTCGAGTACGAAAACCCGTCACGTTTGTGGCGGCGACTTCACGGTGATGACTTGGCGAAACTGAACCATTTGTCAAAACGTACTTCTAAGAAATATAAACTAAAAGTTGGGGATTACGTGCGCATAGCTTCAACGCGCGCTACCTTCGTTATTCGTAGGTTTTATACTCGAGAAATCTTCGTTATTACCAAAAAGTATGCTCCTGCATGGACTGAACCAACTTATCGTTTAGAAGATTTTCAAGGCGAACCTATTAAAGGTAGATTTTATTATTATGAACTGACAAAAATTAATAAAAAAAGACGTTAACGCTTATTATGAAATAGACCAAATTTTGTGCACCAAGGGGAAAGGTGGTTCAAAAAAAATATTTCGTGAGTTACGTTGGCTACCCTACGAAATTTAACAAGTGGGTTAACGCTAGTGATATGAAGGACATATAAAAGAAAGAAAAAATCATGGCTGTGGATGAATTCTACATGACTCTCCCGTCAATAGTTCTTTAAATTTATGGCCTGATAATCGTTTAAACCACTACAGGACTAAACTGGCTCAACGAATCGATTTGCAAAATGAAGGATGGCAGATTGGACTTTCGGAACTGAATTATAGTCGTACATGGATGAACGTTAATAAAAACGAAGGGTTGTGGATAACTGCTTATGACAGACACTTTATACAGTTCCCTACTTACAACCCTCCAGTGTTGCTTACATTCGAAACTCAAATGACGAGATTGCTCACTTTTTTAAACACTAGGATTAAAGCTCATTTTAATGCAACCAGACATTAGAATTTATTTCAGATGAAACAAATAAGTACGTGATACTTACGGATGATACCGACTCAGACTTTACACTAACATTGTCAACTTCTCTTTGGCGTTATTTGGGCATCATTCCTAAAGACCGCGATGCTAGTGAAGTTGATATCTACCAAACGTTTGCGGGCGAACTAAAAAGATTTAATGACAAATACATTACTAATGAATGGTGGCTTTCCTACCGAACTTCGCCATTTACGGCCTATTTTAACGTGCCAGCTGGTTATTACAAAACACCCGATATGCTCGTTGATGTTCTCAATAATATCTTGGGAGGTTCTGGTGTGCCCGAAAAACGAAGAGTGTTTTTTCAATATGATACCCTTACGCGCAAATTGACTTTAAAATTTCCATCGTTATTTTGGCAACAAGTTAAAATGGAGCCTCATTCTTACGAAATTCAAAAAATCCAATTCAACGAAACACTAGCTAGCATGCTAGGCTACGAACCTAACCAGGTCCTAGATAAAACCACTCGAGCTCCTCACGTGTTAGACATGGATGCGGGCCTAACTACGTTGTTTGTCTATTGCGATTTAGGAACTGATAATGTTGTTGGAGACGTATTAGCTCCTCTTTTACGAGTTACTCATTACTGCAAAAGAATGTGATTACGTTAACGAAATTTATGTTAAACCATACTATCGTCCTTTGGCGTGAAAAAGTTTTGAGACGGTGCTAATCTATTTAACTGACGAGACGGGTAAGGAAATTTCATTTCAACACGGACGTGTGATCTGTACTCTCCATTTCAGACGGCATCCCTAGATTTTTTTCTTTAAAAATGAGAATACCGTACCGCGGACCTGATGCATTAAGTTGCACCAGACATTACGCAGCTTCTCAAATTGGTAGTGGTGTTTACTCCGTATTTGCTGGCAGTCGATATCAAAGAGGATCAGGACTGGGTAGTATTCTAGGAAGTCTGTTTAGATCAGCTGTACCATTCATAAAGAGAGGGTTGTACGGATAGCACGGTACGGGGTAAGATCTGGTGGACGCGTGCTTGACGATTTAGAAGCGGGCAAAAGTTTTAAAGATAGTGCGCGTGAAAGATTCGAAGATGCTAAACAAGATGCAATAAGCGCAGTTAGACAACAAACAGGATTAGGGCGCCGTCGAAAAAAGGGGTGCAAACTGCAAATAGGTACTGGCCGACGGCGACGACGCATCAACAGAAAAAGGAAAAAACGTTCAGAAACTGGTGGAACAATAAGAAAACGTTCACGAAGCAAAGCTGATTTTCTGGACTAAGATGGCACGCAGACGCCACCACCACCCCCAAAGACCAGGTACTAAGCAATACGGAAAAGGAGGAGCTAAAAAACGCATTGTCAAACGATGCTTTACAAAACGCCATCGACGTCAACACCAGCGGCGGAGGAGGTGACGTCTCAAGCAACTGAGGTAACATTGAGGTGTTTTTTTGAAGTGACACAATGCTAATAATTAACAACTGTGTGTCCAAAATATAAATTTTTCTTACTTTTTTTCTCCAGTTTGTTGCGGTCGCCCCCTTCTCTTTCCCATCCCTCAAAAAAGTATAAACTGCAGCGAGTAACCGCAAGTAAGTATAATTTTGAAGTGACAGTTAAAGGAGTCACTATGGCTCTTCTTCCTGATGCTAATTCGACACTATGTCCAAAATCTGAATTGGAATTATTTTCTTCTCCTAATGTGCAGGTTGCAGTTCAAGATGGGTTCTGGTCCGAATATCATCCACTCGCCACTCTCACTGACAGTTCGCCTATCGAGTTTGTCGTGACTGGCAACCAAGATGCACTACTCGATCTCAGTCAGTCTTACCTTCACGTGAGAGTGAAAATCGTAGAAGGCGTCGCAGGCAACACCATCTAAACGCCGCTTCTAAAGTTGGGCAAGTCAACCTGCTTCTCCATTCCCTCTTTGCACAATGCGACTGTACCCTGAATGGCAAACAAGTCTCTGCATCAGACAACTCCTACCCATATCGCAGCTACCTCGAAACCTTGTTGTCTTATGGTGTTGATGCGAAACAGGGGCACCTCACTGCTGCGCTGTGGGAACCCAACACGGCAGGCTCCTTCGGTATTAGCGACCCTGCAGGGGCGAACACAGGACTGAAAAATCGAGCAGGGTTCGCCGTTGACAGCAAAACCTTGGATCTTTTTGGACGACCTCACAATGATTTGTTCCATCAAGAACGCCTACTACTCAACGGTGTGGACCTTCGTCTTAAATTGACGAGACAAAAAGATACATCTGCATTGATGTCCTCCGTAATGGTAAAACATACCGTCTCATTGTCACCCACGCCTCCCTGTTCATCCGTAAAGTCATCCCCTCACCTTCAGTTTTACTCGTATTTGGTAAATCTTTAGAAACAGCAAATGCCAAGTACCCTCTATAATGAATAGAAGTAAAGACCTTCACGATTCCTCAAAGCACCCTACAGGGTAACCTCGACAATGTTGTTCTGGGCAGCCTTCCTTCTATGTGTGTGCTTGGCTTTGTCAGCAATAAAGCCCACAACGGACACTACCGATCCAATTCTTACAACTTCAGAAACTATGATGTGAATCACTTGTGCCTGTACGTTGATGGCCGACAGGTACCAAGCTCCTCCTTCAAACCAGACTTCACCAACCAGTTATACGTGCGTAGTTATCTTAGTTTATTCCAAGCGATGGGTAAACTGTCGCAGGACGAAGGCCCTCCAATTCCTTACCAACATTACGGATCAGGATACACTCTCTGGGCTTTTGATTTGTCAAGTGATTTATCCAGCAGCCAAACGCACTTCAATCTTATCAAACAAGGTAACATACGCATCGCCGTCTGTTTTGGTTCAGCTTTGCTAGTAGCTGTGAATCTCGTACTGTACCTCGTCAATCAAACTGTGTTCGAAATAGACAAATCACGAACTGTTGTCTATGATCATTAACGATTATGAATACCCAGGAATTACATAGTGCTGCGACTTCGGATCCTCTTCTTGCGCAATATTTTGGTGGGGTGTATGCTTGTGACAAGCTACCGAAACAAGCAGACCACCCAGCGTACATCATTAACTTGGACAATTCGTCAAAACCAGGCAGCCATTGGGTTGCGGTCTACTTCTCACTATCTCGTCAAAGTGTGGACTATTACGACTTTTACGGACTAAAACCTACTAACATCCACGTCATACGCTTCTTGAAGCGTAACTCTACATTTAAACATTGCAATGAAGTGACTTTACAATCTCAAGCTATGTGCTCAACTGTGTGTGGACAATTTTGTTTACATTTCCTGTGGCATCGGATACGTGGATTTCCGATGAATCGAGTGCAACAACAATTTGACCCTCAAAAAAGAACATTAAATGACCTGCGAGTCATGCAGTTTATTGAGCGCCATTTTAAAATTATACGTCAACCTCCACTTTACGATTCTGAATGCTTACAGCATGCTGTAGCACTTAGCGCATTACAATAGCCGACATTCTCGAGTACTTTTTTGTCTAATAAAAATCGTTTTGTTGTCTACCACAGTCACTGGAATGTACACTTTTGATTGTGATAAAATAAAAAAAACGATTTTTGTAATCCAATATTTTTACGCATTTTTATTAATACTTGTATGTATCATAATGTATCTGATGGGTGAAGGTTGATGGTTCTTTTCGTGTACTTACAGAAAATATTTGCCACGAAGGTCAAATTGTTTTTTCTATGTTTGAATATATAAAAGGTGATGGGAGTGTTTTTTCATGCTTGTTATTGTATAAAAAAAAGGGCACTAAAAAAACGTAACGCCGTAACCAAATTTGTGCGTATGGTTTCTTTATTTATTTTCAAAAATATTTTGTTCATTTACATTTTATTTATTGTAACACCTTTTCGGTGATGACGTCATAACACCAGAAAAAAACATCTACTCTGGAAAATCACATGAATGCGGGGTGGCATGGCTCGGTTTATAGTCTGACCTAGTTCCAAAATATAACGTTAATCCTATGGGATTGGGAGCTATCCACTACATCCTGTTCATATCCTTGTGTACCTATACTACTTACCTTAAACATCAAACGAGCTTGCTTTTGTTTTCTAATTGTAATGATGTTTGTCATTTGTATAGGAATGCAGACCATTCACTTCCAGACTCTTTCTCATTCAATTAAAACATGAAAACGCTAGTCATGTGTGTTTATAGTTATTTTGTACACGAATATAAACTATTCACATGCAGTTTCTTGCTCAATTTTATAAGCTGAAACCAGGGTCGGACTGGGTTAGTTTTTTGCATCTGCCCGAAAGTTAAAAAAAGGACACCTTCCCGGGGGGGGGGGACTTCGTTGCTTTTAAAAATTTGAAAATGACCCCCCCCCCCCCCCCCCCCCCCGGCGGGGGGGGGAGCGGGGAGATTGAGATTTGAAAGCGTTTCGCTATCGACGCTGATGTGATGACCTTATTTTGCAAGGTAAATATATTTTATTGGGCAAATTCATTTACAAATTTCATTGCAAATGGGCGAACCCTAAAAAGTTTAGTTTTATGGACCGGAAGAATATAAAGTCGTATATTTTGCTAAATGAGGCCTCAGTATCAGCATGGAGCGTTCAACATTTAGCACTCAGCCTTCCCTTATGACACACAATAATTTCAGAAAGTAATAGGTTTTTTCGGTACGCTAAAAAACTGTACTAACAAGTTAGAATGGCACAGTTAACCAAAGACGCGAAAGTTTCGGCTTGGAAGAATATTTCGTCATCTGTATTGTTAATGGTATGTTTCGAGCGATGTGATGTGGACTGCAATATTAACGTTTTAGTTACGTCCTTTCCGTTGTATTTTTCTCTTTCTCAGCTAATATAAGAGAAAAATAAAGAAAAGCTAAATTCAAATATGTTAATAACGATAATAAAAAAAAAAGCATAGGGGGCCAGGGAGCTAGTCTCAGGGGTGCATCTGCCCACGGGCCAGTCGGACCCCGACTGAAACGTTTGTTGTTTGGACGGGAAAAGTTTATAGTCAGGTCGCGCGTTTCTGCTCCGCCCACCAAGCTTGCGACCAATTAACCGCGAGACGTGAAAGGTAGAGAGATATGGTGGACGTAAAGGAGCTACTCCGAGAAAAAGGCTAAATTTACCAGTTAATCTATAATTTTCTATTTCTAATTTTTGCTCGTACGTGTGCTACTCATAGTTTTGTTTACTACGGTACGGTATCAACAAATCTAGACACACTCTAGTATGTCGCGCCAAGTTAGGCAACAAACATCACAACAAACAACAATTGTCGAGGTTGTAAACCATTGTAGCGTGACGCCATTGCGTCAGTGTCTTATATCTTGAAGCATAGTTGGGCACATTTCAGATACTTGGGTAAAAATAATAATGCGGTACAAAAGCTTATACTGTGTTGAAATCGAGAGCAATGACCCACCTGACAAAAATTAACTCGTGTCTGAATGCCAGCTATGCTGCTTTCAATGAAAAATCTGCCCCTCAATAACGTTGAAAACGTGTTACTACCTAGCTAGCTAGCTAACTAGTCCGCTCATCCCCATGTTAAATCCCGTGGTTATTCATCGATTCCGAGATAACGGGAAGGCTTCCAGCTACGAAATTGGACAAATGGGTGCACTACAATACGAACTGCGTACCTTTTATGGTTTGTAGCCTGGGGACGTAACAGGGATGGCATGGGAGGGCGCGTAAGTACGAAAATATTGTTATAACCATTGGTAGTATTGTCGGCAAAAGTTCCGGCAATGAGAACTAGGCACACACTAGTGTATCACAATAAATCTAAACAACGTTGCAAAGAAATTGTATTCACGTCCAATTCACGAAAAATAAACCAAGTGTAAAAACAAAGCAAAATAAACAAAGCCAAAAACTGGTAAGGAGGCCACCAAGTTGAGAGTGGTTCTGCCCTTCAAAGGAGTGATATCAACACACCAAAACTAACTAAATCCAACAAATTACAACAAAATTAAAACCAAACCAAGATCCAATAAAGAGGTGACTAAGTTGAGAATGGTTCGGCCTATAGGCAAAAGGTAGTAGCAAATTGTTGGAAACCAATTTCTAGTTGGTACGTGGCACTTTATTACTGATCTGCACGGTAGTGGAGTTGAGTCAATACACAATTAAAAAAAAGGAGTGATATCATATCAAAAACCAAAACTGGTAAAAGGGGCCGCCAAGTTCTGAATGGTTCGGCCCTTTAAAGGAGTGATATCAACAAACCAAAACATTTGCCAACTTAATTGCACCGAATAATACTTTGGACGTTAAATGAAAACTTGAACATTGCTACCGAAAGGAGCAATGTTCTAGTTTTTATTTAACCTTCGAATTATTAAGCGGTGCGATTAACTTGGCGAATGTTTTGGTGTGTTGATATCACTCCTTTGAAGGGCCGAACAATTCGGAAGTTGGCGGCCCCTTTTACCAGTTTTGGTTTTTGATATGATAGATACTTACAGCCGATGTAACTACAATTACAACAAATAAATAATGTTGTAATGTTGTTGACATGAGAATTGGTGAAACTATGCTTGCTTATGGCAAACAGCTACAAATTCTTGCTTTATGGTCAATCGGAAATTTCCTTCTGTAGAAATAAGATATGATCAGTAAATTTAATCCACCCAAAACCAAAACTGGTATAAGAGAAGCCGCCAAGTTTAAAAAAAGGGTTGGTCTTTCAAAGTATTGATATCATTCAACCAGGAAAAGGCCGCCAAGGTTAATCCTGTTAGCCAAGTTAATCGTACCTACTAATAGTTCGAAAGTTAAATGAAAACTAGAGCATTGCTACTGGCGGTAGCAATCTTCAAGTTTTCATTTAACGCCCAAAGTATTATTAGGTGAGATTAACTTGGCTAACAGGATTAACCTTGGCGGCCTTTTCCTGGTTGAATGATATCACTACAAAAGGCCGACCCTTTTTTGAAACTTGGCGGCCTCTCTTATACCAGTTTTGGTTTTGAGTGGATATCACTGCTTTCATAGGACTGTGACTGAAGGAAGGATCAGACGGTTTAATCGTCCCCTCTACCTTTTCTGTCTGGAGGAATGTGCTCATTCATAATTTTCACATTTGCGGTGGCCAATTAGCCGTTACGCCAGTGAAATTGACACGGTCAGAACTTGCATAGGCTTATAAATGTACAGAGAATTTCACGGTCTAATCATCACCTTTACCTGTTTTATCCGGAGGTATTTTATGTCTATTGATGTTGTCATTCAAAATTTCGACATTTGCCAAAGCCCAATTTGCCGTTAGTTGAGTCAAATAGCATGGTTGTGGTTTATTGTTTGAGCTTGTTTCACATGCTTAAGTTTGTTCAATCGCAATTTTGAGCGTAATGGCTACCAAACGCTGATGTTGGTTCGTTTCGCTCACTCACAAGATTAATTTGAAAATCGGCATGAAGCTGGAATTGTTCACTCAAATAAATCAGGTTAGCCTATCCAGATTGGTGACGACTGATGTTTATCAATGACGTATTGCATAAATAATGTGGTGGATATCACAACTTTCAGAAGACTGTGAATGAAGAAAAGATCAGACAGTGTAATCATCATTTGTACCTTTTTTGTCTGGAGAAATTTTATATCTATAAATTTTCTCATTCGTAATTTTCACCTTTGCCATTGCCTGATTAGCTGTTACGTCAGCAAAATTTACACGGTTTGACACTGATTTTCGTTCGCTTCGTTCACTCAATCAGCGCATCCCTCATGACTTGCCCCTACCTCGGTTAACGTTAATCATTCAATCACTTAGTTACCATGGTGGTCACGAACACATAACTGTCCCTTTTATCGTCGTGGGGCAGATAATTTAATTTGGATTCGTGTACCGTAACAAAAAAACGACAAAACCTTTGCAATAAAAGATACTCCGTCTCTTAGTCAATCATTCTGTAATTTTAGTGAGGCCTTGGCCTATTGCCATGCACCCCAAATACAAGGTAAATACACCACACTACCGCGCCAAGTTAGGCAACAAACATCACAACAAACATGTTGGTTGTAAGCATAGCCTGCTAACAATAAATATGGTTCTTCTCATCAAAGAGAATTTATTTATATTAGGCTTAGCCTATTCATATTATTGTTTAGTAGCCTATATTTCAAGGGAATGTTAAAAAGCCTGGAAACTAAAAATGTACTTTCCCCCAGTTCAGGAAAGAGTGACGGAAAAGCCCGGTCGGCAATTATGCACTGTTTGCCTGGAGAAAGAAACATCCGACTTATCGAGCGCTTTAGCCCGGTGGGGAGTTAACTTCCGGTTTAGAATGGAGCGAACGCTCACTTGCGTTCTGGGGTCAATGCAGGCAGCATGGGCTGCAAGCTGCAGTCATGTTGTTTAAGCCATGTGGTCAAGCGTGTGTCATTTGTTGTAACTTTTGCAATGTCACTGTTAAATAAACAGTTGAACTTTAGTTATTCTTCTGGACCTTCTTTGAAACAAAACAGTAATTTGTAGGACTAGGAATTCGCTGGAGTAACGCGGACATTTTCCTACAGTGGTAGCAGAGCGTGGTTTCGATCCACGGACATTTGTGCGACGTGCATATTATTTTGCCGATAGTGTCGTCGTTCATTTCAAGAAGGAGTCTTCCGGAATTACGGTATGGTAACCTAACATTAACATTTTGGTGGGACCATTTTACGAGGGACAAGTTTTGTTCAGGTTTCCGTCGTAGCGAAAACCCCCGTTATAACAAACTGGTTAGGCCTATCGTAACGAACGCTAGTCGTCCAGTCGTAGCGTTGGTTTTTGTGCTCGCAGCATTGAACTATTTTACTAACGGTGCTTCAAATAGAACTCGTTATGTTGCGTATTTTGTTAGTAGCAAAACCAAAATTTAAAATTAAATTAAACCAGTGACAAGAAACCACATGGATTTTGACAATCCCCGCCATAACGACATCGACAGCGTTAGTCTGTCGCGGAGCTCAAATGCTTTTCGACAAATGCAGGAAATATTCCAGTGCACTCATTAGTCATAGCAAAGTAATATATTTATGTAATATGTTAGAACTTAATATATTTATATATATTTATGGAAATATGTATTTATTTGTGGTATTAGGCATTGAGACAAATGAAGGCAGCTCTGTGGTGCGTCTTGTGTAGCGTAATTTTGTTCGCAAATATGACGAGTGACGGGTGCTCAATTCCATTCCAAAATTAACTGTGATGAATTATGAATCTTGGAAAAACAATTGTCGTTTTCTACTCCAAGAAAAGTGGTTATGGTCGTTTGTGGACCAAACTGAACCGGCATTATCTGTTTCAGCCTCAGCAAAGGAGAAGGACAGATACAATCATCGCAAGAGTAGGGCCATGCCTCAATATGCCTTAATGTTGAAACACGAATGCAGGATGTCATAGGAAACTTGTCTGATGCACATGAAGCGTGGGAAAAACTCAAAACTATTTTTGAGCCAGTGTCTAGGGCTCCTGAGGCTAGACTTAGAAGTGAATTCTTTGCTTTACAATTAGAACAGAATGAGCCCATGGTATTATTTTTGGCTAGAGTTGACAAAAAGGCAGCTGAATTAGCTGATATTAAGGCACCACGTACAGATACAGAAATTGTGTTCCAATATTTAGGAAAATTGCCCGAAGAATATGAGTACACTGTCCAACAGATCTATCACTGGAAAGATGCAGATTTCATTCCTTCAAAGGTTAGGGAGCAACTTCTAGCAGAATACTCTAGATTAAAAATGAAGCAGCCTACTGCAACTGCATCAAATGTGATGGCTTCAGATGATCCCAAGTTCGCGAAAGCATTCGCTATGTTTCAAAAAGTGTATAAACGTGCGCCATCTCGTGAACAAGTAGGCTTACAATTTCGTCAAGGTGAAAACTCCACTCGTGCGTGCTTCAATTGTGGTGAAAAATCCCATATGGTTAGGGCCTGGCCTCATCTAACATCTCAAGCAAACGAGAAAACCCCAAGTAGCAGTAGAGGCAACCCTCGACGTGGTAGAAGTAGGGGAAGAAATAGAGGAGGTCCATCCAGCACTAACGACCGAGCCGGCAGTTTCTGTGTTGGTATAGACGAGCAGATCAATTCTTCAGCAGTGTGTGTAGAAGATGCAGATTTTACCCTCAGTGCGCAGATTCTTGGAAACGTAACACAAGGTGATCCCAATTGGTACCTGGATTCCGGTGCTACGCACCACATATGTACAAATACAGATTGGTTTATTTCACTTGCAACAGTGCAAGATAAGCAAGTTTGCCTTGGTGAAGGCGCGTCAAAAATTGTTGGTATCGGGCAAGTGACCATTCAAGTAAAAGTCGGTGATGTTACATGTACTATTGACTTACAAAATGTTTTGTATATTCCGACCTTTTGCAAAAATCACATAAGTGTTGGCTGCATCGATAAGTCTCTTTATCACATTGACATTTTTCAGGGACATAATGCAAATGAATGCCTACTGTATGGCAAGCGAATCGCAAACAAGTTGTATTGTGTGTGCAATATTGTCTCCTAAGGTCAAACCAAAACTTGTGAATGGAGCTGTAGCTTGTACCTCCGACTCGAGTACGAGTTCCTTTGGATTAAGTAAGAATCAAAAGGGGGACTTTAAACGAAGTAGTGAAGTCGATAAGATTAGAGTAGATGATAAAGTTAAACCCAATAAGTCAGTTTCAGTGGAAACCTGGCACTCGACGTTCGGTCATCAGCATAATTTAGGCCTGATAAATTTACAAAACTCCAAGGTTGTACATGGAATACAAGTGGGAGTGAAGCCTAAATCTCCTCAGTGTGAGGTATGCAAGGTAACAAAATCGACTAGGGCTAGTTTTAAGGGTATTGATGCTATACAGAGTAAGAAGCCCCTCGAGCTCCTTCACATGGATGTTTGGGGACCAAGTCGCACGGTATCCTTGGGTAATTGTGCTTACTATAATTGAGGATTATACTCGTTATGCATGGGTGTTTCCGATCGCAAAGAAAAGCGACGTATTTCAAACTTTCGTTGACTTTCGTGCAAGAAGTGAAAGACAATTCAACCTCAAAATTGTAAATGTCCGCACGGACCGAGGTATGGAATTTTGTTCAGGTGAATTTTGTGATTATCTACGTAAGTTGGGTATAAGATACCAGCGAACCAATGCCTGCTCACCAGCTATGAATGGAATCGCTGAGCGATTTAACCGCACGTTGATAGAAGGGGTACGTGCAATAGTTCACGAGACTTCTCTGCCACGCAATCTTTGGGCAGAATTTGTATGTACATTCACCTACCTAAAGAATAGGTACCCTCACTCAAAATTAGGCTTTAAGGTCCCTTATACATTATTGTTTGATCGAGGTATATCAATAAGGCATTTACGAAGACCTGGTGCAATGTGTTATGTACACTTCAATAAGCCGGGAAGGGATAAACTTGACGTTAAAGCATGGGAGGGGGTATTCATTGGCTATGCAGTTGACACGGTAGGATATAGAGTGTGGAATCCCCAAACTAACATGATTGTTGAAACTAAACATGTAAAAGTAGATGAGGATAAGTTATGGGGAAGGGAGAAAAGGTCTTTGCAGTATAGGCCTAAGAGTGTTCTTAAACCCAGTGAAAGTGCAACTAAATTTAACTATGAAAAGGGAAATAGTTCTGGTACAGAGTCAGAATCAGATGGTAATTCTAGTGTAGAATCAGAAGCAGAAGAACCAGTAACCATTGAAGAAGTTTCTCCACAACCAATCATTTGTAGTAATACTGTAGGCTCATCCCCCAAATTGGCTCCTTTGGATTATAAGAATTGGAGAAGGGAAGATGTAGTGCGTAAGACGGGGCAAAGGGTAGGTAGGATAGATGTGTACTATCGCACCCCAGATGGAATTACATTCCGCAGTGTTAATGATATCAAAAAATATTGTGTAGAACGGGGATGTCAGTTTGAACCAGTGTTCGATTTTAGGGATAGACGAACACCTGATCCCGAAAATGTATCCACTAGTGAAAGGGATAGTCCTGTTGATTTCAGTGATGCCGAGGCTTACATGTGTATTGTTGACCCAAGTAACTATGAGGAAGCCATTGCCTCTCCTCAAAAGTGTGAATGGAAAAGGTCCATGGAAGACGAAATTGCGTCTTTTAAGAAAAGAGGTGTATACAAAGAGGTTAATGTAACTAATGATATGAAAGTACTGGGATGTAAATGGATATACAAGGTAAAATAAAATACCGATGGAAGCATTAAACGTTTCCTCTCCCGACTAGTAGCTCAGGGGTTTCGTCAAGCAAGCGGTGTTGATTTTGATGAAGTATTCAGCCCAGTTGTAAATTTTGTTTTGGTTAGATTCTTTTATGTATTATTAGTATCCATTGTGAAGTGGATAAATGTTCATTTGGATATCAAGTGTGCGTACCTTTATGGTACATTAGATTGCAAAACCTTCATGGAAATCCCCAAAGGATTCAAAACTGTGTTTAACCATGGTAAGGTGTGGCTATTGCAAAAAGCCGTATAAGGTCTTCACCAAAGTGGGAGACTATGGTGGGACGAACTTAAAAAGACATTAGTGATAATAGGATTTTCTAAGTTCTTGGGACTTAACTGTGTTTATCATTTTGGCTTAGATGCAGTTTTATTATTTTATATGGATGATTTGCTTTTGTTTGCCAGAAACGAAACTATTAGAGCAAATATAGTAACGTTGCTTAAATCCAAATTCGAACTCACGTCTTTAGGAGAAGTAAAAAACCTATTAGGTGTTGAATTCCTAAAAGTTGATGGCAAGACAGTAATTCATCAACAGTCTTACATTTCAAAACTCGCAAAGAGGTATGATGTCGATGAAACGTGCAAGGTATGTGTACCAGTACCGGCTGGTACTTGTGTTCAAAAGAAGCGAGACAAAAATGAGACAAGTGTAAATTTCCGATACAGGTCACTAGTAGGAAATTTGTTGTATGTAGCTTCTAGAACAAGGCCTGATATTCTGTTGAGTGTTATAATATTGTCCCAATATAACAATGCCTTTACGCCCATTCATATTCGCTTATTGTTGAACGTACTACGATACTTAGTACGAAACATTATGCTATCGATCTTTCAAGTGTCACAGGATCTGAATTGTATGCATATGTGGATGCATCTTGGGCATCCGATAGAGACGACCGGCGTAGTTTCGGTGGACACATTGTATTCTTGGGTAGTGTACCTGTTTTATGGGGCTGTAAAAAGCAGAGTATGGTGTGCCTCAGTACAATGGAGACAGAATTCATTGCAATGATTCCGGCTGTAAAAGAATTGCACTGGCTACACAGTGCATTGTCAAATTCACTATCAGCACCATTGGCTACAACACCAAAATTGTACTGTGACTCACAATCTGCCATCCACTTTACTAAAAATGAGGTGGAAAATTTAAGGTCAAAGCACATTGACATTAAATATATGTTTTTGAGGGATTGGCTACGAAAGCAATATTTCTGTTTATGAAAAGTACCGTCTGAACTAAATGTTGCAGACATGCTGACGAAATGGCTGAACCCAGGACGGCTGAATAGGCTATGTTCAGCGGTGTTCTGTAATTGTGACACATAAGTAATGTTATAAATTCTGTAGCATTGTGTTTGCATGAGAAGAATGGGAGGGTGTGTTGGTTGTAAGCATAGCCTGCTAACAGTAAATGTGGTTCTTCTCATCAAAGAGAATTTATTTATATTAGGCTTAGCCTATTCATATTATTGTTTAGTAGCCTATATTTCAAGGGAATGTTAAAAAGCCTGGAAACTAAAAATGTACTTTTCTCCAGTTCAGGAAAGAGTGACGGAAAAGCCCGGTCGGCAATTATGCACTGTTTGCCTGGAGAAAGAAACATCCGGCTTATCGAGCGCTTTAGCCTGGTGGGGAGTTAACTTCCGATTTAGAATGGAGCGAACGCTCACTCGCGTTTTGGGGTCGATGCAGGCAGCATGGGCTGCAAGCTGCAGTCATGTTGTTTAAGCCATGTGGTCAAGCGTGTGTCATTTTGTTGTAACTTTTGCAATGTCACTGTTAAATAAACAGTTGAACTTTAGTTATTCTTCTGGACCTTCTTTGAAACAAAACAGTAATTTGTAGGACTAGGAATTCGCTGGAGTAACGCGGACATTTTCCTACAAAACATAACATCAATTCAATTGTCGAGGTTGTAGCGTGACGCCATTGCGCCAGTGTCTTATATCTTGAAGCATAGTTGGGCACATTTCACGTACTTGGGGAAAAATAATAATTACAAACAAAAACGTCAAGTGTGCCTTAAAAAAAGGAGTTATATGATTGAAGTTTCATTTTACTTGTTAAAATGTACAAGGTTGGCGCTAATGACCAAGCTGTCGACGCGCCATTAAGCCTCATTCCCCCCCCCCCCCTCATCCCCGTGTTAATTTCCATAGGGTGATTATTCATCGATACCGAGATAACGGGAAGGCTTCCAGCTATGAAATTGGACGAATGGCTGCAGTACGATACGTACTGCGTACCTTTTATGGTTTGGAGCCTAGGGGTGTAACGAGGATGCCGTGGGATGGCGCATAAGTACGAAAATATTGTTATAACCATTGTTAGTATTGTCGGCATCGTCTCTCATTGGACAGCCAAAGTTCGGACAATGTCAACGTGGATGCTGACGTGCGTGCCTAGACACACCCTAGTACAGCACGATAAATCTAAACAACGTTGCCAAAGAAATTGTATTCACGTCCAATTCACGAAACATAAACGAACTCTAGAAACAAAGTAAAATAAACAAAGCCAAAAACTAGTGAAGAGGCCACCAAGTTGAGAGTGGTTCGGCTCTTCAAAGGAGTGATATCAACACACCAAAACTAAAGAAATAAAACAAATTACAACAGAATTAAAACCAAACCAAAAACTTATAAAGAGGTGACCAAGTTGAGAATCATTCTGCCTATAGGCAAAAGGTAGTATCAAATTGTGGAAAACCAATTTCTTGTTGACGTGCCACTTTATTACATATCTGCACGGTAGTGGAGTTTAGTATAATACACAATTAAAAAAAAAAAGAACTGATATCATATCAAAAACCAAAACTGGTAAAAGGGGCCGCCAAGTTCCGAATGGTTCGGCCCTTCAAAGGAGTGATATCAACACACCAAAACATTCGCCAACTTAATCGCACCGAATAATACTTTGGACGTTAAATGAAAACTTGAACATTGCTGCCCAAAGTAGCAATGTTCTAGTTTTCATTTAACCTTCGAACTATTAAGCGCTGCGATTAACTTGGCGAATGTTTTGGTGTGTTGATATCACTCCTTTGAAGGGGTGATCCATTCGGAACTTGGCGGTCCCTTTAACCAGTTTTGGTTTTTGATATGATCTGAACAACGTTGCAAAGAAATTGTATTCACGTCCAATTCACGAAAAATAAACCAAGTGTAAAAACAAAGCAAAATAAACAAAGCCAAAAACTGGTAAGGAGGCCACCAAGTTGAGAGTGGTTCGGCCCTTCAAAGGAGTGATATCAACACACCAAAAATTAAAACCAAACCAAAAGCCAATAAAGAGGTGACTAAGTTGAGAATGGTTCGGCCTATAGGCAAAAGGTAGTAGCAAATTGTTGAAAACCAATTTCTTGTTCTACTTTACATTTAACCTTCGAATTATTAAGTGGTTCGATTAACTTGGGGAATGTTTTGGTGTGTTGATATCACTCCTTTGAAGGGCCGAACCAGTCGGAACTTGGCTGCCCCTTTTACCAGTTTTGGTTTTTGATATGTACTATATACCGCAAACCACAACCAAACCACTGCAAATTACAAACAATTGCAGTACTCACAACACTGGACTTAAACGCCTCCCCGTCAAGTAAAAAATCTGTTACCCTCAACTCCACTGCTCCGAACAGCACTCTTTCGGGCAACCCACACGAGGCAACCCACTTTCAACACCACCTATTTGCAACAACAATGAATTTTGACAATTAGGTACTGAAACGATAAGCGTGTAACACTTAAGTATGTTATAATCTACTGGTGGATGACAACACAAACAATGGCTACAACAATAATTTTGCACTTACGAGCCACTTCAGGGCCACGTGCTTCTAGCTGCAACCCCCATTTTAGAAAAAGGCACTTCCCCATATGGCATTTTACCTGTCTGCCAAGATTTAGATCTCTCAACTTTCCCTAATCAGCTGTAAACGTGTTGTTATACCCTATGAGAATTAACATGGGAGCCAGCAGACTAGTTACTAGTTACTAGTCATTAGTTGCTAGTTACTAGTCACCAGTAACAAAATTCCACCCAAAACCGAAGCTGGTATAAGAGCAGCCGCCAAGTTTCCAAAAAGGGTCAGCCTTTCGAAGAAGAGATATCATTCAACCAGGGAAAGGCCGCCAAGGTTAATCCTATTAGCCAAGTTAATCGCACCTACTAATAGTTCGAAAGTTAAATGAAAACTGGAAGTTTGCTACTAGTGGTAGCAATCTTCAAATTTTCATTCAGGGCCGACAGAAGCGGTACGGCTGGTACGGCCACAGCCGAACCAGTTTTAAGAAAATAATTTTTTTAAAAACCTGTGTAAACGTTTGCTATCATTCATAATCGTTCGTTCCGTAGTAACCCAATTGTCTGTCCTGTGCGAGTGAAGTAGCAAGTTGCTCATGCGCTGTCTAAGCTGCCCTGCCTGATAAATTAACCCCCCCCCCCAGTAGTGAGTGGACTGTGCCAGCTTCGGACGGAGCTTGCCTATATGTAAGGAAATTAATAATGGCTTAATTAATATTCATAACAGAAACAATACAATTAATTAATTAGATGCATAATTGCATAATATCATACATTTATTAAGTTGCATGAGCCGAGTATTTATTTGGATAGATCAAAACGACTCCAGATAGCAATTATAATTGGGAGTCCCTCTTCAAAGACGACCGAGAGGCGGCAAGATCATTTGAGACTGAACAAATGTAATTACACCTATTGTTAGAGTTTAAAGGATGGCATTACCAGCTGACATTATTTACGACAGTTTCGTAGAACCAAAATGACTTTCCAGAAGTAGATTTAATTACGATAAGATCGTCGCTCATGATCGATCACTTCGTGGAATAACAATAAGTCCCTCCCACACGGGATGGCAGCATATACCTTCAAAGCGCCGGGGAACAATTAATGACCCGAATGCAACAATAGAATTATTGACAGGCGGAGAGGTCCCAATTGACGATAAGGGCCCAAGCTGTCCAAATGTTACTATATTTAGCATTTCAATAATAAATCAATACTACAATGGATCGATCATGGCCGATAACGCCACAGTATTTAAGCCGAACCTCGGAATGCGTGATATCATCTGATCACCAGCCGCACAACAGTTGTTAACTAGTTCACGCCAGTAAAATTCCGAAGGCCGCAATCCAGAAGTACGTCAGGCAGATTTCCGTGCCGGGTTAGCGACGGGGCTTCGCCAACTAGCCGAGCCGTGGGCCGATGGCCGCACTCGAGCTTCTATTATAGAGATAAGTATTCAGAATCATAAATAGACATAATTTGCTGGAAATAATATTAAGGAAAATTGAAAATAAGCCAACAGCGAAAATCATACACTAGAAATAACGTAGTTCAGTAAGCCACCTTTATGCACTTACGTTTCGTCGGAGTGGCATGAGCCGGTTCGAATTCGGGTCATGCTACTCCGACGAAACGTAAGTGCATAAA
>JAHWFP010118771.1:0-17664 GCA_023313725.1 Lithobius niger | reverse complement strand
ACCTAGTAAAGTTTTCTTCACATTAAACACCTCATGGTTCCAAGATCCCACACGGCCTCAAATCAAAGCCGACGGCGTTAATTTCACAAGTTTTGCCCCAATTTAACGCTGTCGCTTTGTTAAAAAGTACGGGAAAATTTAGTAGCCTATTCAGGAAAATAGGCTGGTTAAGCTCTGTTGGAAAATAACATTGTTGATTTTGCTTGTATCTTGCAATTGTTTATGAAGATAGTTGATTGACATGTTCAATGCTATGAAATATGTTCAAGTGTATTATCTTGTGTGCATTTCAAGTGTATTTGCTTTGAATTTTCCACAATAATAGGAAATTTTGGTTAAATTTGGGTTAAACTTATAGGCCTAAATTTAATTTAATGCATTTGGTTTATTAGTCACTACAGTGCTACTTTTGTGTGAAGCTGATTGTGGTTGCTCTTACAATAACCACCTTCAAATTATTGCCGACTTCAGGTGTTAGAAATTTGGGAAAATTTCCTTAATTTTCCATTTATAGGGAAAATTCATCATTTTGGTGCAAATTTGTAGAAAACGTACAAAATTTTCAAAGTGCTTAAAACTTAAGACTTGTGCTACAAATTAAGTTTAACTCTACTTAAGCTTAAATATTGGCTTAAAATCTAGTTAAATCTAGTTAAATCTAGTAAAATCTAGTTAAACAATGCCAAGAACTAGAAGTAATCGTGCTAGGGGCACAGTTCAAATCTCTTCGAGAGGCAGACAAATTAGAAAAGGCCAGTAAATCGCCAAGATTTTGTGGAATTCACAGACGCTTCAGTCAGTACTACTAATTTAGACAATACTAATATACTCAAAATGAGTCGGATACAGAATCAGAGTATTCTGATACCATCGACGAGATCGATGATGCAGTAAATTTGCCTCCTCCCAAACGAGTTCAATCTCGCTCAGCTAATCGCTCAGCTCAAAATAAGCGTAACGCTAAAGATCGGACTAGATCTAGGTCCCCACGTAATAAACGTGCAAACCAAGTACCTTTAAATTCTCAAGTACCACTTAGTACCCAGGTACCAGTACATAATCAAGTGTCACCAAATAATCAGGTGCACGCTAACCAAAATGCGCCATTCAGCCATAACTTGCCACTAAATGAAAATGTTTCACTAAATCAAAATGTGCCATTAAATCAAAATACACCATTAACCCAAACAGTGCCGTTAAATTTAGTAACGCCACAGCACAATCGGGTAACACCAAACTTAACACCAACAATGCCTACCTTGCAAATGCAAACAAGTGCTCAAACACTGCTTAATATTCAAGTGCCAATAAATTCGCAAATACCGAATCATTCCCATGTTCCTATTACTCCAAATGTAGTAATAAACTCCCAAATTTCAGACGGGAATCAAACGCCACTAAATTTAACCCCTAACCATAGTAGCGGACGACAGGGTGATTCGATGGATGAATCTCGCCTTCAAAAGATTTTAGATCATACTTAAGCAGTATGCTTGCAATCAAATAGTGATAATCTTAAGGCAGTAAATGATAATCATTTAGAAGTGTTAAAAACTATTCAAACTAAAGATTCACAAACTAAATCTAGACTTTGGGAAGAATTACGAGCAGCCAAGAAAGCTATCCTTTCTTTTGCAGGGGATGACTCATCAGACATTTTCGCTTTTGCATTAATGGTCGAAAATTTGCGAACACTAGATCCTTCACTACAGGATTCAGAACTAGTTTCAGAGCGCATGTAGTAAATGTACAGGTCCAGTTGCAATTTATTTAGCCATGAATCCGCATATAGCCACTTCCCGAAATGGACGTAGGTGAAATCGTCACACCTACGTCGTAACACACGGCGCGAATCAAACAGGGAGAAACTATTGAACTTTTCGCTGCCAGGCTAGAGAAAATAGCTTCACAACTTTGGAGAGTTAAACCTTCCGATTCGGAAGCACAGCGAGCTTTTAAACAATTAGCTAAGGATGATGGTATGCGTTCAGTATTTTTACACGCCATGCCACGAGAAATTGAAACTCACGTAACATCACAAATGCATACTACGTTCAGGGATACGTATAATTCAGCCATTTATAAACGTTCTGTTTTAGCTGGATTCCAAGGCGATGAAAATGATCGTAACTCAAATAAATCAGGCACTAAACAACTTTCTAATATGGATGCAAACAATTTAGCTTTTGGCACAATGCTAGATAAAATGAACTCCTTAGAGAAAGGTATAACTAAGCTTAGCAACGCTAAATCTAAAAATGTCGAAGCTAAAGTTAGCACAGTTAACACTAACGTAAACCAAGCTAAAATCTGCTACCGTTGTTCAGCCCCAGGGCATCTAAAACGAGAATGTCGTACAAAAGACGAAAACTTGTATACAGTCTGACAACGTTGGGACAAATCTAAACAAGTAGGAGGATTTCCAACAAATAAAACTAGCAACAAAAACGGTCGCGGAGGTAACCGTTACAGGGGAAATAACCGTGGTAAACGCAGAAATTATTTTTCTGGGTTTGACAATAAGGATTCTATTCAGTTCAACAGAAAAAATAACCCATATGCATTCCAAACTTACACTAGCAATAATGGTAACAATGGTTACAATAATGGGCAACAAAATCAAAATTCCGGTAATAATAATTACGGGAGAACCAACACCAAAATAGAAATCAAAATCAAAATCAAAACCAAAATCAGCAACGGCAAAATAACAACGGCCAAAATCGTGTTCCACAACACGCTACAGACGTAAATGAGCCCAATGACTCATATCAAAATGGTTGCAATTCAAAAAACGAGCTAATAGTCTGAATGTGAACAGGGATTCAGAACTAAACTTAAATCAGTCAGAACAGAGCAATAATGACGATCAGAATCCACATGTCAGCTCAGTTCAAACTCAAACTCCTGTTAATCAAACTAATGAGATAAATAATACTCATTCTTTAAACGTAAAATGCGTTTCATTATTTACAGAAGAAGATGCAAATAAATTAATGCTAGATTTGTATTCAAACGTCGAATAGCACCAGCAACAACTTGCTTTGCCAGATCGCACGATAGCCTTACCACGTTTAGCGTCATACTTTGGCAAAATTCCATAAAAATATGTAGCAAGGGCTATAGAAAGTAACAAAAATCTCGTAAATGAATTTACAAATGCTTTAAACACAGTTAACGGTAAATATGGTTTAACTTGTGACTCTGTAGTAGTAACTCTATTTGAAGATTCTACAAATTTTCATTCCGAAATAAACCCAGTTGATACTAAAAAGCCGATAGTTATTGCTTTATTAGGTCACGAACGCACAGTTCAGTTTAAACATACGGATGATTCATTATATAAAGACGGAGTTAACATGCCCTCGGGCACATCTATTGGTATTTCGCCAATAACGCAGAAAGATTGGAAAATTAGAATTCCAACAGTTGTAGGAACGTTTGAGCCTACAATCTGCTTAACATTTTGGGACAGCAAAAATGTTGCCGATCCAAATGCGTCACCAGCGAAACACTCATCGTTGGGATAGCGAGGAAACTTGCTCACGAGCATTTCCGCTCAACCGGGCAACAGGTAGTACAAGCAGCACCATCTAACGTTCGAGGTTGATACTAGCCTCGAGCCGGAGCAGCAACGAGAGGCACCGCTCGACTCGAAGCAAACAGAGCCTAACGCTGATACGTTCAAGTGAACACAGTTTTAAATAAAACTAAGGTTAAATATTCACGTCCACACTTAGTGTTTGACGTTGGTAATAGGCCAGAAATCTGTTTATTAGACACAGGATCTTTACTTTCGTTAATTACGAACACAGCAGCACAACGCATGCTTAAGGATTTTAGAGTTAAATGCCATTAAATTCCGATGACCACACCAGTTAATTTGGTTGGGGTCGGGAATCGTCAGATTAAAACTGATAGAAAAATAGTAACAACTATAGAAAAGTGTGAATTTTCTAGAAATCAAGAATTTATTATCGTTCCTGATGGTTCATTTGGTAACATTTCAGTGCTATTAGGATACGATTTCATGTCAAATAAAGCAGATTCCTTAGCATTAAATTGCCCAGATAACGTCTTAACTATAGGCGATTTAAAATTTCAAATGTCGCCTACACCAGCATTAGCTCATGTAGCCTATAATCAAAATAAGGAAATAATAAACAGGGAATTTTATAAACCCAATCACATTTACGTAGCATCACTTAACGTAGCTACAGATGTAGAAACCGATGATAATCCTAAATCTACATGGAATTGTACACCTAAACAACATTAATATATGTTACTGTATCTTTGTTAAGAGACGAAATAATTCCAGCAAATTGTGAGAGTAGAATAACGGGAAATTTACATTTTCCGTATCCAGAAATACAGACAGGAGTATTCCAACCTGAAAACGGCGAATTTCCTGTACATCTTGCTCACAGTCTTGTTAACACAGCTCTTACAGGTATTATTCCAGTTATGTGTATAAATCTTAATGGATTTGACGTAGAATTAAAAGCGGGTTCTATCCTAGGTACGTACACGACAGCTATTTTCGAGTACGAGGATAACGCTTCCTTAGTTTCGTCAAATTCAAATTTGCCCACCCCAAGTCCCATTGAGAAATCTCAAACCGCAAGTCCCATCGAGGTATCTCAAATCTCAAGTCCCAACGAGACTTCCCAAAATCAATCCAAATCGAGTGAAAGATCATCGGAGTTGCCAGTTTGTAGCCTAACTGACGCTTCCAAGCCAAAATCCAAGGCAGAGCTCGATGCGGAATGGGAAATTTTAAAACATAGGTTCACGTTTCCATATTTAAACAGGGAGGAAACGGGAGAATTTCTAGATATGCTTAAAATTCATCAAGATTCATTTTCTAAAAACGATTTTGACTTAGGACGTTATGAAGGATACGAAGTTTCTATAGATACTGGCGAATCACAACCAGTAAGTTCTAAAATGTACCGAGTTCCATTTCACCAACGTTAATTACTAGATAAATATATTGACGAAATGCAGAGAGTAGGAATAATTCAAGAAGGAAAATCAGGATGGTTATCTCCTTGTCTTATGATAAAGAGAAAGCCAACTGGTTATCGCGTAGTCGTAGATTTATGCGGTCTGAATTCTGTCGTTGAAAGTGTAAGTGTTCCAATACCTACTGTGACAGAAAGTATGGCTCACCTTAGCGGAGCTAAATATTTTACACGCTTAGACTTTGGATTTTATCAACTTAAACTAGCGGAATCTGCTAAACCTAAGACGTGCTTCTCTGCTAACTCTAAAACCTATTTCTTTAACCGGCTCCCAATGGCCCTTAAAACAGCACCTGCGCACTTCCAATTTTATGCACAACAGATATTTGCAGACGTGCTAGGAGCCTATTGTACCGTCTATCTTGACGATTGTCTCCTGAGTAGTCCAGATCTTAAAACTCACATCAGTCATGTGAATCGAGCACTAGAACTAGTCGCTCATTCAGGACTAAAACTCAGTGTTGAAGAGTGTGAATTTGCACGCAAAAAGGTTAAATTCCTAGGCTTTGTGCTAGACGAAAATGGGATACAACCTGATAGCGATAAAACAAAGGCTATGCAACATTATCCTATGCCTAAGACACCTAAGCAAGTCCGTTCATTTTTAGGTATGGTAAATTTCTACAGGCGACACATCCCTTCATTCGCCGAAATGTCACAAATTTTGTCCAGACTAACACGGAAAAACTGTAAATTTCTGTGGGGCGGAAATGAAGAAAGAGCATTTCAAGAACTTAAGCGAGCTATGATAAAAGCTGCAACGCTTAAACACCCAGATTTTTCTAAACCCTTTTTCCTTGAAACCGACGCCAGTGGAGTAGCGATCGGAGGTTGTTTAAGTCAATATCACGGAGGTATAAACTATCCGTTAGCCTACAATTCCCGAACCCTCACTGAGGCGGAACGGAAGGAAACAACTACTACAAGAGAAATTCTAGCGATTATACATTGTATAGATTCATTTCGTTGCTATTTACTTGGTAAGATGTTTTTCCTAACCACAGACCATTTAGCAATTTTCTACCTTTATTGTGCCTCCACCCTCCCCCCCCCCCAAATTAGAAAGAATCTTATTTCAACTCAGGGAATATGAATTCATCTTACGTCACAAGTCGGGCCGACTTCTAGCGGTTTCCGACGCGCTATCTCGTATAGAGATACCAGTCGCTGTGTTGGGCAGTCAATTTCCTGACTGGACGCGACAACACCTAGCGACGGAGCAACGAAACGATCCATTCTTAGGCCAAATAATTAAACGTCTTAAAGATCAGTCATCGGAAGATCTGATCGACGCTTCTAACAAGCAAAACATCTTTTATAAAGATTATGACGGAATTCTACACAGAATTCGACTAGCAGACCCAAATAAAGGTCGTATGCACAATCTAGCACAGATGTGTATACCAAAATCTCTACGGATATATTGTATCCGGGATTACCATTCCACACCTGGAGCCGGACATCGCAGAGCCACTAAAACTAGAGAATTAATAGAGCTATATTGCTATTGGCCTAAGATGATGGACGATATCGCACATTACGTTAAAACTTGACAAGTATGTCAAGCTTACGTTAGACCTAACAAGCCACTAAAGGCTAAGCTAAGAGCCTATCAACCCCTACAGAGACCAGGTCATTCATGGAGCTTGGATCTCATTGGACCCTTGAATAAAAGCGTTCACGGGAACGTCTGCATAATGACGTTAATTGACGACTTCAGTCGTTATGTAATTGCAGTCGGAATTCCCGATAAGAAAGCAGAAACAATAGCAAATAAGTTGTTTTCTCACCTCATAGCTGGATTTGGAGCACCCGTGCAACTGCGTGGAGACAACGGAAGTGAGATAAACAACGCTATTGTGGCAAGATTATCAAATTTGTTCAATATTAAACAGATAAACTTCACTCCTAACACATCGCGGGTAGGAGGAACGGTAGAAGCCGCAAATAAGAGAATAGAGCCAGTATTGCGTAAAATTTCTGCAAGTTGTCCAGAAAATTGGTGCGAATATCTAGAATTAGTGACTATAGCGCTAAATGCGTGTCCTAATTCAACTATGCTAATTAGCTCACACTATTTGCATCATGGTTCAGAATTTAGATTGCCTAGTGCATTAGCTTTCGAACCACCACGAATCTGCTATGATAGTGATGACACTATAGTACGTCTAGAGAGTAGACTACAAGCAGCATTCGGAAAGCAGCACTTGGAAAGCAGTTAAGAGACAACAAAACTTTTATGATCGCACAGCAAGTCCGTACCACTACATGGTGGATGATTACGTATTATTACGCGATTTCTTACCAATTAAACAAATTTCTCCGAAATTATTACGAGCATGGACGGGACCGTTCAAAGTAATGGAATTTGTTAATGATGTTATCGTTCGTATTGTACATTTTCGGGCTCCATTAAAAGTCGTTCGAGCACATGTGAACAATCTAAGACTATGGTTCCTAAGAACGAATAACCAACCTGTTCCTTTTAACAGACCTACCGATTTGGATTGTCAGAGCAGCTTAACGGTACCTTGACGGAAGCTGAAATAAAATTACAACAGTACATAGCAAAACTTTTGGAAGATCCGACAGACCATTTATCGGAGATTCAACCACCAACGTTTATGCCTTCCGAGCCTGACGATGCAGCTAGCGGTTCAGAAACGAGCCTAACCAAGAAACGCAAACGCGTCGAGCCAAAATCGGCCGCTTATTTACAAAATAAATATCGTAAAATAGATTACAAACTAAACAAACAAAGAATGCTTGGTTCTACGCATGGTTATAATACCCGTAGCAGTAAAACTACCCCAGAAATCAGGCTGAGTTGGAAGAGGCAAACGTTGAGGATGAGTAATTCTTCGCGTATCCAACGGAGAACAAAGAAAACATGGCGTCACCGTGAAGGAGCGTTCCCGCGCTCTGCATGCGGGGACCCTAGCGAGTAAAAACGGAAGTTCCTTTCCGAAACCAACGCATGATTGCTAGACCAGTCACCTCCGCAGTTCAATTCTCACAGTGCATGATACTGAACACATTTACATCGCATAAAATACATGAAACTAGCTAAGTCTAATATGTTTCAGAATGTAAAGTAAAATAACTTTTGAGACGGAAACTCGTAGATTGTTTAAGAAAATGTTATCATTTATAAAAAATAAGAAAAAATATATACAAACAAAAAAAAATACAAAAAAAAATATACGGATCATACGTATAACACGTATATACAAACCATACGAATACGTAAATTAATAATTTACAACATGATAAGACGAAAAATGAACATAAAAATATTTACAAAAACATAGCAAATCATAGAAAATAATTGACATAAGGTTAATTGAAATAAATTATGTACAAACATGTAATACAGAATTTGCAACAAGGACATGGGAAAAACATAAAATAAAAATGTAAATTTACAACCATGTCGTAACCATAAGTTAAAGTAAAAGGAAAATTTGAAATAAAAGTTATCAAATAATGAAAATTTGAGAAAATTGGTATTATTTCAATGGTCAAAATTTAAGAAAATTAAATTTAGTAATTATGGCTAGAAAACTGAATTTGGAAAAGAAAATAGTAGTAACCGGAAACAATTTGACGAAAAAAAAATTAAAACTTGACGGTAAGTCATGGTTATGAAAATGTAAGTAAATTAAAAATGTTGCAAAACTGAGTAAAATCAGTATACATATATACAGCAACAAACAATTCCAGGATTCTGGCGAATGAATAAACTAAAATAAAATTGCAACATAAATTGAAAATAGTCAAACAATAAAATAATAAAACAGTGAACATTGACTATATACAAAAACATGAAAAATTTCTGAAATAAAAGGATCGAAATTAGTTCATATAAAATATATGGTACGATCACAGATTTAAGAAGTATGAATTTAATATACTTAGTCTTGATGAATAAATGGCAAAAATGAAGAAAAAAATAAGCCCAAATGCGAAAGAAACTTTAAGAACAGGGAAGTTTAGTTTTGAGTTCATGTAGAAAGTTAAGAAATTAATAAGACATTTTAATTTGGAAGAACTTTCAGAGATCTATGATCATAAAAACATGATACCTCATTAATAAAATAATATACGAAAAAAAATATAAATATGTACAATATATACATATACATATATACATATACTTCAGGGCGGGCAATAGTCGTATTCGACCGCACTGCTTATTTTGTAGCAGGCAGTCGAGAACGGTAACGGCAACGGCGCTACTCATCGCCGCTGTCGCTATCTGGATCATCTAAATAAAGGAAATTGAATGACAAAGATTAAAATCCAATTCATACAATTATGAATGCATGTGAAATTGACATGTAAATTGGTTCAATGTAAGTATACATTTTCGCATATAGCGATACGTGTTGTTACCTTAATTTCTCTCACGTTCATAAGAACAATATGGAGGGAAATCACTGTAAAATGGTATACGGCAATAGGATGTTCAAGCATATGAAAACAGCCGGAACATGTTCCTTCCCGACATAATTGTTATAACAGCATGACAATTTCATGAGTGATACTACCCCCCCCACCCCCCAGTTAAAAGATTTTAATACTTAATCCAAATTAAAGGAAACAAGTAGAATATTCTATTTTATTAAGACCATAAGTTAGTACCATTCTTAAATTCACCATTTAGAGTTCGAACGCGCAGCGGAAATTTAATTTTCCTACGCGCAGAGAGCCTAATCCACTTTAGCGCTTAGTTCGCGCTGCCGCGCTCATTGCGGTTAAAAGTTCAAAACCAAGGATTTTGTAAAGATACATTTCCCATTATTTACCGGATGGTTACCGGACATTCAAAATTAATGTTTTGTGTCATACGTACTATACAAATGGTACGGTAAACAAATTTTACCAAGATCAAACGATCACACCCCCCCCCTACTGAATAGTTCAGAACTTGTATTTCACTCACACTCTAGTTATTCTACATAGCATGTTATTCTTGAAACGGAAACGGTGCCACATAAATAGGCTATATAGGAGTCCAGTTCATAAATTTAGTTTGGACTACCTAGCCGATGTAAACTTATTATACAAATAAATAATAACGTAACTACATGGCACGGATTCCTTTTCGCGAATGAAGAATATAAACAGCATTTAAGAACATTCATTTCTTAAATTTAAGGAAAAATGAAGGTCCTAAGCAGAGGCTACTTTAATTATTTTAAAGGCATGAATTTTCAAACTAGTATGAAACGGAAGTTGAACGAACTGTTCATAGCTATGCTATACTGTTTAATTTTACATCCATAAGGACATGAATTATAAAATTAAAATTATTACTAATAGTAAGCAATATTTGCATTTCACATCCATAAGGAAATGGATCATGAAACGAAAATTGCAGTTTCATTTAATTTAAAACCAGTTCGTAGAAATTCCTCTTCCAGTGCTTCAAATAAATTAGCACCACGTTGTTAATAAAACAACATATAAATAAATAGAAATTAATTTTATGTCATTTCATGTAAATGTAACTTATCTAAAGGCCTACAATTCATAGTGCCTATACCAAGAAAACTTGAAAAGAACCATTGAATTAAAAGTTAAAATACTTTTCGAAAAGTACTTGTCAAAAAACGACATATTTTCTTGCTCAAGAAGCAATAATGTATTTTCAAATGCATATATCGCATTAGATATTTTTTAAAGACTCATTGCAGTCAATAATTAAGCTTAAATCACATAATATTGTGATAAACATTTAAATAAGGTTTTGGAAGTTGTTTAAAAGGAAATGTTTTGCATAAACAAATTTGATACTATCATTTCCACTTCCAGCAAATCAAAAGTAATATTTACTTATAATATTTACCAATATGTGAATAGAAGTTAAAATTTAACATCACATGATGAAAATTTTAATAGATAATTTGATTAAGATAATAAATAAGAAAATTTTCTTACCGTATTGCCCATCATGACAGACGGGGCAATCGAGCCTACATGGTCCAGGGCGACGGCACTCCTGGACGCCGCTGCCGGAGGCTCCCGCATCAATGTCATCTGGGTCTTGAATGTGATAGATGCGGGCGAGGCCCAGAAGCGGCGCCAAACCTTCTATCAGGTGGTCCGGAAAACAGTCCAAAAGATCGTCGGGTAGCTCGTTGTTCTGCCGGAAAGCTTCCTGCTGACGGGCGGCCTCTTCTTGCTGCGCCAGGGCTCGATGCAGGTTTTGCTGCATGAAGAAGGTGTCTTCGGCGTTGAATGCCCGCCAGAAATACGATACAAACTCTTCTGTCTCAAACGGAAAAGGCGGAAATGTTACATAGCGGTAATGTAGGCATTGCCGTGCCGTAATAGGGCTACAGGTCAAGAAATGCGAACTTAGCCGGATTTGTTGTGATTGTGAGGATACTTCTGGTGGAACCCCATCCACTAATATGTTCTATCCAGGGTTTTCCAAGATGACCGCCATGAAAAACAAGCGTAATACATAGTCGAGGGCATCCTTGGCGGGCAGCATCGGTGAAAACGGGGTTTCCTCCACAGTATGGTGACGGCACTCTCGAAATAGAGCGGGCGTCCTCTCACAGTACCGGTAGTGGTCCAGGCAGACACCGAATAATAGCAGGTTCAAAGACAAGAGCCGCAAGAACTCTTTCATGTAGCGCGGCATATTGGCAGCCGCGCTTCTCTCCTCCTTTGGAGTTGTCTTACGTTTCTTTTGTGGGGGATCCATGGCAAACAAATTGGGGAGCGAAAACGAAAAGAACAAGTCAGATGGAAGTACACAACTTTGTGTGCGGGAAAAATCCCCGAATTTTCCCATGTCCGAAATATTGTGACCCAAAAACGGACATTGGCAAAACCAATGGGGCAAAGTTCAAGCTTGACGTCACGAAAAGGGGCCGTCTCTTTTTCCAAGGGACCTAGCTCACCCCCTCTGCTCATATAGTGACCATCCGCTATTGTTTACATGGCCTCGACCAGGCCGCATTTTGAGGTCAGGTCAAGCCAGCATGGCCCAGAGCCGTACCCCCAACCCTTTCAACCCACCGACCACTTTCGTTTATTGCCCAACACCTTCCCTCAGCAGAGAGAGTGTTTATGCTCAAGGGCAACCATCAGCAAGTGAAAGGGATAGTCAAAATAGGTCAGGACGACTCACCCTTGACCATGGCAACAGTTGCTACCCACCCAAGAAGCTAATTTTAGCATACTTACTCTATAGTGGGAAAATACAGAACCTTCTTTTAAAATAAGAAAAGAAAATTCTGAAACATTATTCTATGAAATAAAATCATTTAATTCATGTATAAGGTCACAAAACATATACAAAAGTTTAAATAATTGTGACATGCTTTCAGATAAAACTAAAATATGTGTGAATGTAACATAAATGATGTAGTCCAAATTCATGTATTTTCAGAAAAATTGTGCAACATACAGTGAATTGTGGTAAAGTGTCAGGATGGCAGATAAATGGAGAAAAGAGGCTGAATCATAGAACAGGGATCATTCCATCATGATCCAGGACTAATGAATAAAAAGATAAGTGATTCCTAGCCTTGTGGTGAAAACATCTGTGTAAATTATACACCCCACCCCTCCTTGTCACGACACTTATAAATTAGTTGACACTTGCTATGCAAATTTAAAATGTGGAATTTCTTAAGTTAATGGGAAAATATATATTAACTTATTACCGTTGGAAAACATTCCTTTTACTCATTGTAAAGCTCAGTTAACTTGGAAAACATTCCTTTTACTCATTGTAAAGCTCAGTTAACTTGGAAAACATTCCTATTACTCATTGTAAAACTCAGTTAACTTGGAAAACATTCCTATTACTCATTGTAAAGCTCAGTTAACTTGGAAAACATTCCTATTACTCATTGTAAAACTCAGTTAACTTGGAAAACATTCCTAATGCTCATGGCAAAACTTATTAATTCGAAAGAAAAAATAAATCACATTGCTATTACCTATGGTGAAGCTTGTTACGTTGGAAAATATTCCTGTTACCCATGGTAAAGTTATTCAGTCGGGGAAAACATTCGTTTTACAAAATTGTAAAGTACTAACGTGTAATCACACTGTTGCTACCTATGGTAAAGTGCACTTAACGTTAAATACGTAAAATGATTCGCTATGTGAATCCAACTTGATTAGAAGTGAGGTACGCTTAAGATCTGGAATCCAGACGTAACTTCAAATTGACGGTTACACTAAGTTCGAAGTGCCTCACATGTAAGTTCCTACGGGACAGATTACACATGTTTATTCAGGTTGTAGTGAACACCTTGAAAGATCTGCCGCATGCTGGAAGCTACTGTTTCCTGGTTGGCAACAACCGCATGTGAACTTAGTGTTGTAAGTGCAGACTTATAACCTAGCGAATCAATGATGGAGTCTGGCCAACTCGTATTATTGATTTGCCCAGGGTAACCAGTACTGTAGTTACACCGTCACTCATTGACATGGAAGTCCGACGGAATCCGTCCCATTAATTGAAAAAAAAAATGTAGTTTGTTTTGACTTCCGGTGCTAGTCACCTCACAAGCGATGCAACATCGCTCTGAACAAGATATTCAAAATTAAATAAGCAGGCATACACTAAGTTAAACAGTTTGCCATGCAACGCTTAGTTACTGCTGATTTTACGGAAGCACGCATTAATCTAAGTTAAACAGCTTGCATTCGCAACGCTTAGATTCCCGAAAATTTTTTACGGATGCCGCGCAACTTCTAAGTTAAACAGCTTGCATTCGCAACGCTTAGATACCCGTATGTTACGGAAGCCGTGCTATTTCTAAGTTAAACAGTTTGTAAATACAACGCTTAGATACCGGTATAAAATTTTTCGCATGTCATGCATATTCTAAGTTAAACAGCTTGCCATCGCAACGCTTACATACCGGGAATTTCACGGGTGCCTTGCATATTCTAAGTTAAAACAGTTTGCATTCGCAACGCTTAGATGCGACGCTGCCAACCATAACAGATTATTGCAAACCTGAATTGGAAAAAAAATTATAATAAAGCAGCATAAATGAAAAAAAAAAATGTTGTATGATTGCTGCAATTCGATTTAAATTTAAATCGTATGTGTCTGGAAGTTTAGAATTCCAGTCATCTAACAAACAAATCACTCTATCATCAGACAAATCACTCTATAACAAGCACTCTAGTAACGAATAGGAGTCGCTAGAGCATCGCACGACATCAGGATCGAGGATTGTACTGATCACAATTCTGGCGGTATAACATATTTATTGTGAGGCAACGCAATAATTTCTTAAAATTCATGTTTGCTGGCGGAACCTTATTGTTAGGTTCGACCTGAGCATGTAGTCAAAATGGGTACACGAACAAGGTTCTTAAAATGCCATGATAGACGGCTTTCCGTATTGGTCGGTTTGAACTGTTGCTTGGTAGTCAAAAGGGAAAACAGACAAACATGAATACACATGTTTCTCAATAAACTACGATTGACGGCTTTCCCCACGAGTTAGTCTAAACTGTCTCGTAGTAGTCAAATGGGTGAAACAAATACAAATAAACACATAATATATTTTACACACCACATCAACCGAACCGCATATATGAATGAGTTGCAGTACTCGCTATGCTGTTTCGAATAAATGTAACGTAGAGTCAAATGCAGACACTAACAAAAATACCACCAAAAACGTGGAGTATGTGAAAATAATTTAAATATTAAGTACGCAATAAGCACACAATCGTGAAAATTTTCATTGGGAATAGCAGTAAATGACACTTACATTAAGGGGTTAAGCGAATACGACTTAACAGGGTAACAAAACAGGTATCCTGTCCCCTCCCTTGTTCAAATGCTTATTTTGTTACTATGTAGCATGAAAATATTACTAAATAAGTAAAAAGCATGATAAAACCGATTTTGATAACTTGGTCGCCAGTTTGAGTCCCAATACGAGACCAAACAAGTGATATATTCAGAAACATACAAGTTTCTGCAGGCGACTCATGTATGTAGCATGCATATGATATTTTATTATTGTGGAAACTGTGTATTCCGATGAAATCTTGTTGCTATTGGTACTACAGGAAAATATTTAAATTTGACAATGTCAAATAGTACTGTTCGAATCGAACCATGGATAATCCATATTTTATTAATTATTTATTTGCCCACGAGAGCAAATCAAAGTCACGTTTGGATATAAAAAGTGACTTTTCTTCAAAATGTGAAGAGGCAAGAAACGAGATTTCAAAGGGAAAATGTTGAAAGTTGATAAAGCATAGCTAGTAACGCTTGTGTTTTCTGTCACTCCCCCAGCTAGAGCAGAAAAGTAGGCCAAATGGTTGGCAACGTAATTACCGAGGGTAGAGAAAACCCACTCAGCCTTGAACGACCTTGGCCGGACCAGTGGCCAACTCGAGGTCGAAAGTAAGAGCACAACACGATATGGGAAAGTGCCACGCCTCCCTCGTTGAAAGCGAGAGGGAGAAACAAACCCATGTGGCCAGCCCAAGGGAAGTGAAACATCATATATTTCAGATCAACAGCAACAAAGTTGATTTTATTAAATTTGAGTTCAGTTACATGGAGAATGCGCTCTCGAGTCTTGCATGCACTTAAGCCATACAGTATTTATTCCAATTCCACCCAGAATAGTATTGCTTAATTAATGAAGCAATTTAATCTTGCTGTACATAATTATTGCTCCGATTTCTGTGAAGGTTGTTTTTTTACCTCAAAGAAAGGTGCGTTTTTCCTAGTCACACGGCAATTAACTTTGGGCCGCCGGTAAATGCGAAATTCTTGCTTAATTATGTAAAGCAGTTTCTGTTATAAATGAACTGGGTTTGGAAGCTGAAATACGGAACCACTAAAAAGGTACCATGATTTTAGAATTAACAGGGATTATGTAGGGAAATTAATAATGGCTTAATTAATATTCATAACAGAAACAATACAATTAATTAATTAGATGCATAATTGCATAATATCATACATTTATTAAATTGCATGAGCCGAGTATTTATTCGGATAGATCAAAACGACTCCAGATAGCAATTATAATTGGGAGTCCCTCTTCAAAGACGACCGAGAGGCGGCAAGATCATTTGAGACTGAACAAGTGTAATTATACCTATTGTTAGAGTTTAAAGGATGGCATTACCAGCTGACATTATTTACGACAGTTTCGTAGAACCAAAATGGCTTTCCAGAAGTAGATTTAATTACGATAAGATCGTCGCTCATGATCGATCACTTCGTGGAATAACAATAAGTCCCTCCCAAACGGGATGGCGGCATATACCTTGAAAGCGACGCGTACGGGGAACAATTAATGAACCCGAATGCAACAATAGAATGATTGACAGGCGGAGAGGTCCCAATTGACGATAAGGGCCCAAGCTGTCCAAACGTTACTATATTTAGCATTTCAATAATAAATCAATACTACAATGGATCGATCATGGCCAATAACGCCACAGTATTTAAGCCGAACTTCGGAATGCGTGATATCATCCGAACACCAGCTGCACAACAGTTGTTAACTAGTTCACGCCAGTCAAATTCCGAAGGCCGCCATCCAGAAGTACGTCAGGCAGATTTCCGTGCCGGGTTAGCGACAGGGCTTTGCCGCCTAGCCGAGCCGTGGGCCGAAGGCCGCACTCAAGCTTTCTTTATAGAGATAAGTATTCAGAATCATTTGTCATAGCTATTAATGTTTATGCTTAACTAGTACCAATCCGTACGCTACTAAATTTACCCGAGATTCCTTTAATTAATATAGAGAATATCATAATGATTAGGTTTACCGCTCGACTTAATCCGTAATGCCATTCGTTCGACTCATTGCCGATAATTGTAATCATACAATCAAATCATCACAATCTGTCACTGATTTAATTGGCCATATTGTGGGGTCAATATTGTGTACAGCGGAGTGTTGATTAAAGGCCCAGTATAATTGGATGTTTGCTTATTATTTAGCCTACCTATTTTATACTCGATTTGTGTTTAATACAATTGTTTGCCCTTATGCCATCCTAGACAATAATGTTTATTCTAGTCTAATGGTCACTGGAATAGAACATTAACACTGGCGATAGCCAGTGTTAGTAAGGGTCAGCCTAGGGTCTCTGTGTTAAACTCTCAACTTTGAGAGCTTATAACTCCGTCAAAAGTGAACATTTTAAAACCAAATTTGGAATCCAGCCTCGACTAGTCAAGGCCTCTCTACAGTCCAAAAATGGTGAAATTCGGTCCAGCCAAAGCCGAGATCCAGAGCGGGGCCAAATAGACAACTTCTTGTTCTGCTTCTTGTTGTTGTTGTTCTGGGGATGCTTTCGTCTGTCCTCTCTACAGGTCAAACTACACCACCAAAAATCATGGGAATAGGCTCAAATCATAGCTTCCTATGTGAACATGTGCCTTTTCAAGGTTATTTTAGTTTAACTGAAGTAGTTATTTAGAAAAAAGCCATCACGTGCTAACTGAAACAATGCTTTTTTTGCTGATAAAAAAACAAATTCTCCCTACTGTAACGAAGTTCTCCCAACCTACAATAGGGAGCGTTCACAAATTACGTAACGCCTGGAGGAGGAGTTCAGCAAATGTGTTATTATCTGTTACGATGGGGGGAGGGTGAGTATGATGAAG